>JANHGL010018364.1:0-39229 GCA_024611195.1 Ceyx melanurus
GGATCACCTAGACCAAGTCACCCAGGAACAGATCCAGGCGGGTCTTAAGTGTCTCCAGAGATGGAGACTCCATAACCCCCCTAGGCAGCCTGTTCCAGAGCTCTGTCACTCTCACTGAGAAAAAGTTCTTTATTGTGTTTACCCTAAACTAAATTTCCCCCAAAATTTCTTCTCACAGGATAACCAGAAATCAGTTTCTTCCATATCCCACTGCCACACCAAATAATGCTCACTATGGAGTAGCCTCCTGCTCTATTTACAACTCAAGAGGAAAAGAGTCAAACCAACACACATATAAACCAGACTCATTTTGCTACACTGCAAACATAAACTTGTTCTTGGAAAACAGCAATGTTCATCCTTCTAAGGTTTGCACCACTATAGACCAGTGAGAACAACTAACATATGTTTGGTTTGCCTTTTTTTTTTTTTTTTTGCTTCTTTTTATGCAACATTAAAACATAATAGTTTTCCAACTCAAGAAACACACGAATGAACACAACTCTTGTTTCCAAAGACAGGAGGTTTCCAAAGTCAGCATTCTGCTTGTCACTTCGGGTGCTATAATTTAAATTTTTTAACTACACAGTAACTTATGCTGGACTTAGAAGCCCTACTTTCAATCACTCCAATATGTAGGATTAAAGAGCATAACCTCATTAGAATACAGACATACCCAATGCTTTTAAAAGAAAAATCTCTCCCATGAACTGAATTACAGCAAAACAAAAACACTGGTATAGTTTAGCTATCAATATCCTTGCACTTACTGAAGAAAATCCTTTATATCATCAGTAATAAGCTCAATGCCTGTGTAGTGAGTGACCTTATTTCTTTCTAGTCAATACAATCAACATAACATTTTGTCTGCAAGAATAATGTAAGATGGGCAAACATTTGAGCTCTGGAGTTGTATATTGTGACATTGCTATTGATATAGCAATCCTACATTTGAGTGGAAAAAAAAAAAATCTCCGTACAACTGTGTCTTCCTTCTCAATACTTAAAAACTATTATGCCACTTTCTTATATGCTCTATACACATAGATATACAACATGGGTCTTAGCCGAAGTGCAAAAAAAGCCACAGGAAAGAAACAGAAATGCTGTTATCTGCAGGAAGTATTTTCATAGCCCCAACACCTAACTTGGCTAGTAACAATTATCCACAGACTACTCTAGAGGAGTTTTTTTCTTTCCTTTCCCTCATAACTTGCATTACAAGGGAAATATTTCTTTGATGTTTTTCTCCATAAACTGCATGGAAACAATACAATATTTAATTCAAGCTAATGAACACTTGAGTACAATAATTTTGGCCACTTACAGAAGTATTACTGCTCTCTCTCTCCTATCTAGAATGGAAGGAGAGAGACTGCAGCCAGCATTTGCCAGATGAACTGTGTTATTCTGCATTGCTAGGGGGTTTTGCGTTCAAAAGATAAACTGTGCTCAGTGACATTTTTTGTCATGGTCTTTTGCATTAAACTGGACTCTGAAGAAATCAGCTCAGCAGTAGCATTTAGAATAGGGCAAGTTGCACAAAAACACAAGTTTCATCTGAAAAGCTCTTACCTCTAAGTATCTGTATGTATCTGCAAAGATGCAAAAAAATTGACTATAAGAACTCTTCCACCAGCTGCCTCAAAAGAGAAGACACCAGGATATCTTACTTATAAACCACGGGTTTGTAAATGAGGGAATGGTGAAGGAAAAAAAAAAGTTCTGCTTTTTGTACAAGCTTCCTACACTATTTGTAGTTTCATCACGTGCTTTTTTAACCATCTTTCCACTATATTCTTTAATTACACAGTACAGTAATGAAATACACTCAAAACCAATTGGAAATCTGCAAAACAGAGTATGTACAGTACACAGGGCAAAGGGAATTGGTTCAGTTCACACTATTCAAACAAAAACCGTTCATTTCCAAGTGCTCTACCACTGTCAGGCTGCAGAATAGCAAGGCTTTCAAGTTAAATCATTACATAATACGATGGTAATGAGTTTCTCAGCAATCATTACGTTTCTGTCAGATGGTAATAAAATGAAGTATTTGTCTCTGTTCTTGGTTCACTTGGAGAATAAGCAGATATGCCAGTCCTCATTGTATCTTGATAGAAACAAAACCCATTAGCACAGGTGCTATACGTTTTAATGAGGGAGACATGTAGAAACTAATCCAGGTCAATTATAATGAAATGGTTCCACTTAGCTGAAACTGATAAAAATCTAATTATGTCCTTATCAACGGACTGTTTCCTAGGTGCATGGTGTTGATCTACCCATGGTAGGAGTGTATAATGGGCTTTCAACTAAATGACTCTAGATAATTGGGAAGTAAAGAAGGATGTTTGCGTGATAGATGCCGTTTTTCAATTGTATATCAATACATAATGGAAAATTAATCCTTTGGGGAAAAAAATTGAAACAGGTTTTTTTTTCTTTCAGTCATCAAAAAGGAGAGCTCTCCAAGATAAAGATAAATCTTATTCTGTTGATAAATTATAATGGAAACAGTTTGCATCTTTATACATGTCATTAACCCTTAAAGGTATGAGTCATTACTGAAGTAATAATTACAGCTTTCAGGACTAGATCAGAGAAACCTAGAGATACCCAGACATGAGCATATTCACTCTTTTCAACTGTACTACAACTAATTTAGCAAGTGGCCATATTTGGCCCATTGTTTCAATCTAATCCACCATGCCAAGATAAGTCAGGGCTTGTCCAACCCAAGCCACATCTGGGACAGAGTAGAGGGTGGTTAGCTATTAAATACAATACATAAGTGTGTTCACTCCAAGCAGAGAGGACACAGGACAAGGAGATTGTAAACTAGCATCAACCCATTCATGGCACTCACCATGTGGTCAGGAAGCACAAATTTTAACTTTCATTAACAAATTCTGCATCTCTTCAGTAGGCATCACTGCCACCAGCACAAGGCTTGCCTGGCTATATTTCCATAGCTCTGTCTTCACAAGCCCTGCATTCTACTGAAGCCATTACCTGCTTAAGACTACAAGGATAGGATGATAAACACCTCCAGGCTAAGCAATGGTATGTGTGATGTTAGCCTCCATTAACAATAAGCCATATGGAGGAGCAAAATACCTTTTTTTTTTTTTTTTTTTTTTTTTTTATGGCTTACATCCTGAAAGGAAATACAACCTCTGCTATGAGACTACTCCAAATGAACTCCAGATGAAATCTCCAACTGGTCCAAATTCCCAATGAATTCAGTGGATACTTTGAACAGGCACAATGAATGAAAACCTAGGCTTGAAAACATATTCACATATGGCTGGCTCCATTTGTTCCTAACTTAGGGAAAGCAATGAAATTGCTTCCTTGTTATACATTTGTGTAAGCATTTTTCCAGATCGCAGACATAAAGCATTAGATGAAAACAGTTGTAGAACCTCATATCTTTGACAGTTGTCTGTACTAGATGATTAACAGAATTACTTTATTCCTGGTATCAGTTTATGTACTACTTTTACCTGTTCTAATCCTCCTTTGTTTCTTTTTGTCTAAAAATAAGTTGCTTCGAATTTGTATTTTCATCTTTTCTACAAGCTATGCTTCAGAGAGTTAACAATGTTAAATATTTACTTTTTCTGTTTAGCCTACAAACTTTTGACTGTTACCAACTGGAACTAGATGTGTTTCTGCTGTTTGTATACCCTCCAAATAAAACCCTTTCCTTCTGCAGTATAACTAGCAATTTACTAAGAGACCCCTCAGGCTTCTCCAGACACACTATGCACTATTTCCTTAAAGGATAATGACAGGACAAATAATTGCAATCAAGTTTACTTATTTCCTTGGAATGGGTTATTTCAAAGTCAAATTTGCATTAAACAATCATTGTTGTAATAATAAAAAGTCTCTTTTGCAAAAGGGAATTTGCTAAACAAGGATTTAAAAGTAATTTTTCAAAGTGGCTACAAATAACAGTTTCAAGGAAGCATATTTATTTTCTCATATATGAGGATTCTTGTTCTCTCACACTGAAGTCTTATGGCTTGTTTTTAAAAAACTGGCTTCATCTCAGAAGATCCATCCTCTATTTACTCAGCAGGTGAACTCACAGCTTAGTGTGGAACCAACCTGAAGATACCCCAAAGCCGCTCCATGCCAGCTGTGCAGCCAGAGCAGTGAGCTATAAGTAATGTGTACAGATCAGGAAACAGCCTGGGCACTCTGTGTTTGGCCCTTTCCACCATTACCAGCACAAATCTCACTTCAGGAGCCTAAGTCGTTCTGAATTAATGCCAGATTCATACAGCATTAGCACATCATCATGTAAGTGCTTTGCTTCATGGTCAAGGAGACAGACACAAAGTTATTGAAGAGCATATGGAGGCTTTAGCTGCACTTCTATCACAGTCCCTTGACACATTCCCAACAATTTGCACATTCTCACCAGCAGAGTTGGTTTCTGCATCAAATGGGAAAACTGCAGAGAAGCTGAGCTACTGTGGTGGGGAATCTAATCTGAGCCTTTTCACATGTTGCAACAAGAAACCAAGAATAGTAGCCTTTGTAGAACCAGAACTGTAATGGCAAGCTTAGCGCAACACCGATAAATAACTCATTTATAGATTTCAACAATCAGTGAAGAGCCTTACAGATATACTCAATGCTTTATTTCTTCCAGTCCAACCAGCCCATGTATATATTCTCTTTTTCACATTATTTATTTTAAAGGATCTTATTTAGAAGTTATCGAGAATCCATACACACTTATTCACCAGAGTAATTGCCTGGAAACTTCTCAGCCTTTCTGCTGTGACATTCTCACCTTGAAAAGGACATTTGCATGGTGAGTTGAAAACAGTTTTAAAACTCAAGGCTGAGAACACCTAGGATTGCTATTACTTATCTTTACCAAGCACTGACAGTTTTAAACCTCCGGAGTACTGAGATAGCTGTGTAATTTCCTAAGGGAGTCAACTATTGTGTGAATCATTGTTTTCATGTGATTCTGTACATATCTGTAAACAGGTGTGATTTATAGCTTGTAGGATGGAAAAAAAATCAGACTTTAAAATAGTACATTTTAACTAAAAAAAAAAAAATAATTACTAAAAAGCCTCTGGATTTCTGAGGAAAACAATAAAAATAGTAAATAATGGGTTGGGGATTAATAAAAATCCCACTGTGGTGGGCACTGTGTAAATCCAGAAAATGACAGTTCTTTCACAAAGAGCTTAATCTCTACACTTAAAAGACACATATTTTATACATCACAAGGGATTGATAAGGTAAAAATTAAAAGTACAATTAATTATTTCATAGAAATAAAATTGGATTCACAGTTTTTCTTTTTTATTTAAAGAAGCCCCATCTCACGAAAAAGGATACTACAAACAATTTTATCTCCCAATAACTACCAGGGCTGGTTCTGTGTGTGATTTAGGATGTTTTCCAAACTTTGGAAAAGGACAACAGGTTTGGAGTGCAAAACCAAGAAAAAAAGAGATCAGGCACAGACATCAGACAACAGAATTTGTTTTAAAAGCCCCAGCGGATTTTCCAATAAAATAGGCTAAAACAAATCAAGGATAAAGAGGAGACTTCAGAATTGCATCACTGTAATTAATAAAAGGTAACAAATAAACAGAAGTTCTCACGAAGTCACACTGAAAACATAAAACAGAGATGCAAAGGGCAATTCTGAAGGACAAACTAAACACTCCCTAAACCCTGGAAATATTTACTTTGGAGATGATCAAAAGCATGCCCCATTTAGATCTTAATTAATTTAAACTAGATTATTATCATAGAATCATTTGTCTTGAAGGGACCTTTAAGATCATCAAGTCCAGCCATTAACCCTACACTGACAGGGTCCCTAAACCATGTCCCCCAGCACCACATCTACACGGTTTTTAAACACCTCCAGGGATGGGGTCTCAACCACCTCCCTGGTCAGCCCATTCCAGTGCCTAACCACCCTCTCTGTAAAGAAATTCTTCCTGATATCTAACCTAAATTTCCCTTGGTGCAACTTGAAGCCATTGCCCCTCGTCAAGAGGTCAAAGAGGTCGACCCCCACTTCCCTACAACTTCCCTTCAGGTAGTTGTAGAGAGCAATAAGGTCCCCCATGAGCCTCCTCTTCTCCAGACTAAACAATCCCAGCTCCCTCAGCCTTTCCTCACAGGAGAAACTCTCCAGACTCTTAACAAGCTTCATTGCCCTTCTCTGAACCCATTCCAGTACCTCAACATCCTTCTTGTAGTGAGGAGTCCAAAACTGGACACAGTACTCAAGGTGAGGCCTCACCAGTGCCAAGTACAGGGGTACAGTCACCTCCCTGCTCCTGCTGGCCACACTGTTCTTGATACATGCCAGGATGCTGTTGGCCTTCTTGGCTGCTTGGGCACACTGCTGGCTCATATCCAGTCGGCTGTCTACCAGCACCCCCAAGTCCTTCTCCGAAGTGCAGCTTTCCAGCCACTTCTCCCCAAGTCTGTAACACTGCAGGGGGTTGTTATGACCCAAATGCAGGACCTTGCACTTGGTCTTGTTGAACCTCATGCAGTTAGTTTCAGCCCATCGCTCCAGCCTGGTCAGATCCCTCTGCAGAGCATCCTGACCCTTGGGCAGATCGACACACCCACCCAATTTAATGTCATCTGCAAACTTGCTAAGGATGCACTCCATCCCCTCATCAAAGCCATTGATAAAGATGTTGAAGAGTACTGGTCCCAACACTGAGCCCTGGGGAACACCACTAGTGACAGGCAGCCAACTGGATCCAGATCCATTCTCCACCACTCGCTGGGCCCGGCCATCCAGCCAGTTTTGGATCCAGAGAAGCGCACATCCATCCAAGCCATAGGCAGCCAGTTTCTGCAGGAGAATGTTATGGGAAACAGTATCAAAGGCCTTGCTAAAATCAAGGTAGACAACATCCACAGCTCTTCCCTCATCTACTAGACGGGTCATTTTATCATAGAAAGAGATCAGGTTTGTCAGACAAGACCTGCCCTTTATAAATCCATGTTGACTGGGCCTCATTGAAATATATATTTCAAAATTCTGTTCATTTGTCTTTGCAAAATGCATCTTAGTCTAAAAATATTTTCATGAGTGTGTGTATGTTTTTTTTGTTGTGGGGTTTTTTTATTTGTTTTTGTTTTGACTGCAATAAATTTATACTCTCTAAATAACTTACTTAATGATGAGCTCTCCCATCCTTATAGCACAATCACAATTATTTTAATGGGGTAGCCCCAGGACAACTGTAGCCCAGTGGCACACAGTAACAACTCCAGATTCCTTAAAATATTAACTTTGCAGCTGCAAACCAGCTGCAAAGTTAACAATAGTACACATTTTTATTAGCTTGTCATTTTCAAAATAAAGATTATAATATCATCACACAGTGACAGCTGCCTTAAGAAAATACAGAAAAAAATCCCCTCGCTTTTTATCCTCCTCTAATAAGAGAAGGTTGTGCCTACATATTCTAAATCAGTTTCCCATTCTCTGTAGCTTTTGCTTTGAAAATTGTTGACAGTGTAAAAAATACTGCAAAAATACTGTAAGATAATTTAGCATTACTGTCTAATGATCATGAAAGATGAAAATAATTTTTTTAATGTCTCAATCACTCTTTTATTAATATTTTTATATTTTACATGGTATATGTTGGTGTACTGCTGCTGTTGTTTATAATGCCTTCAAGGTTTATGTTTTATCTTCAGGCTTCTCCTCTTTTGTGATTAAATGTATGAAGTCAAGTGGAATAATAATTATGTAATTTATGTTCATACACTTCCACTGGCACTCCGCTTCTTGACTGAAATTGTATTTGATTCATGAATAGCTACCTATTAAAGATGGTGGGGACAGATACTGCAAATACCTAAGAGCAATCATGGAATATTTCAGCTACACCACTGATGTCAGGTCCATTTGCACATTTTTATCACTGATTCAAGTTCTGTAATCTACTGCTTCACCTGACGATATGTATCCCTGCTACTTTTGAATAATATTAAAAGATGTAGAGCAGTGAATCATACAGCTGTAAGTGTGCAGGTCTTACCACTGAATCAGGCAAAATAGGAATATAATTGTTAACCAAATCTAAAAATTAACTTGTGTGTTTCTGTTGTCTACCATTCTAGGAAAAGTGTAATAACTCAAGTGCTAGCCTAACACATACAAATTAAATGGGAATTCTTCTTCTAAGGGTGAAAGGGACAATGTTATTTTTCTAAGTCTGCATCTAGCTGCTGGATGATGAAACTTAACGATAGCTGAATAGCAACGTATGAGTTACACAGCAAGGACACAAAGACATGGTTTTGTGCTGGGCCTCTCATTGTGCCAAGCACTGTTCGAGCTTTTCCCTTTACAGAATAGGCAAAGGGAGTCAATAGCAGAAAACCAGAAAAAAAAAATCTTGACATTTTCCTGTCTGTGTCCTATTTAGTGGGCATTGGAACTTCTCTGACTTCTCAGATATGAGTTGTAAACTAACAACTCAATCGGTTGCATTCCTCTATCAGTGACCTGCAGTCAGTGGTTAAGGATTACATTATTGCTCCACTGCAGTCAATTAAGGACTTCTCATGAGCAGTACATAATGTCCTGAAGGTTTTTCATTTAGTATCTATAGCTACAGTCAGTAAGTAAGACTAGATCTTTGCAGCAGGGCTGGTTTAAAACTAGTCTAGGTCATCTGAATGCCACATAATTCTGAAGCAGTGCTAAGGCATTCTGTCTGGGAGTGCAGCTCTCTCCAACTGACACCTAGAATTAGCCAGCTTGACTTGAAAGTGCCATCATAAGAGGAAGGTGTGGTTCTTTAGAAGGGAATCTTGATACTAGGCAACATTCAAATTCAAGTTAGGAAAGTACTAAAGCTATTTGCACAGAGAGACAGGTGAATCTGGAAAAGGTGAAAAGGAAAATGTACATCATTCAGAACCACTACATCACCCACACCCTGTCGTCTGAGGAGGCCGCCTTCCCATCGGAGAAGTCAGTAAAGGGGCTATGGGAGATCAAAGAGTTTTGGATACTATCCCACAGAAGTGTCTCAAAAGTCATTTCATCGCAACAAAATTGGGTTTGGACCACCACTACCTTAACCAGACAGAAGATTATTTAAGAGGAACATTTTTTGCCCATGGACAACAAAGCAAGTATGTTTTATAACACCACCCCCTCAAAGTATCAAAAGCATCTTCCCTTTTGCCCTCCACTTACTACATACTGGAGATTTTGCATCACTTGTAGAGTTAGAAAAGCAATCCCGAAGACCTGACCTCCAGTCCTTTACTGAATCTCACGAAGATTGAAAGTAGTGCCTTTGCATGCTCAAGCTAAAAAAAAAAAACTGCATAGCATAGTTTATTGCACAAGATGTTGAAAAACAGCCTTTACAACACTGTACATGCTTAATTTACAGAATTTTAATATGGCATCTTTCTCTACTTGGTGATTGCTATTTATGATAGAAAGGAATTGGTTCAGCTATTACACAACGAAACAACATTTCAGTGACACCACCAGACCTCAATTAAAAGTTCTGTGCCACTTGTATTGCTTCAAAAGACAATTAAGCAATACTGACCCACTGTAAAGCGGTTTGTGAATTGCTACTGATGAGAACTCCTGCTGCATAAGCAGAATAGATTCTTTAATGCCAATTTCTTACAAACAGGAGCAAGGAGTGGAGAGAGACAGTAATGAATGTGTTAGTATCAAGAGAAACAGCCTGAAAAGGTCTCTGTCCTCTCCCAGATGACAGACTGAGAAAGCTGCTTTAATATACCTGATACTGTAATGGTTCATGGAAGCTTGAGTGAGGGGAAGCAGCAGTTGATTGATTAAGGTACAATTCTGACAGCACCTTAGAGTCTGGATAAATATTCTTTCCTAAAAAAAAAATAAATAAATAAAATTAGGCTGCAGGCAGCGAGTGAGACCTTGTATTAGGGTGATAGGGCACATGAATTCAAAAGTAAAATCTAATACCACTTCTAAATTTAACAGATTTCTAGAACATGGTCAGAAGCACAAACATCAGGTGGATTGGAAAATGGGTTTATCAGCTGTCATAGCATACTGATATTCTAGGACAGCTAGAGTTTTCTTCTGAGAAAGCCAACTGGCACTGATTAAATGGCAAGATACATATTTGTACAAAGTGCTGAAGAGGTTTGCATTGTTGAAAGCAACAAGAAACAAACAGCTTCTACCCTTATAAATTCAAAAGACTACACTTTCAAGATAGGAGATAGGAGAAAGACCCTGTGCTACTTACTGCCTCTCCCTTGGAAATGCAGACATAGCAAAATGTCACAAACCACATGAAACTTGCGATGACTGCAGGGGTTACACCTCATTTCTTACAAGAATAATGATCTGATCTTTCATGACTAGACATGGTCAGTTCAAATTTCATAGCTCCCTCAAGAAAGATTTTCCACATGTAATGCTCCAGCGGAATCAGAAAGCATCGCATCCCCTAATAGAAACAAACTAAACTAACACCCAGTAGCACAAAAATCTCCCTTAAAGACCTTCCATGACAATGTCTTCGAAGTCCTGGCTGCACAAGATCCAGCCATCATAGTATGTTACCACGGCTGAAAACACATCAGGTTGCTTACTGTCATCAACACAACATATGGACTGGGGGTATTTTGCTCAATGTAATTAATTGTAAATTAACACAACTCTTTTATTGAGGGGGACAAAAAAAAAAAAAAAAAAAAAAAAGAACCCAACAAAACAATGAAACGAACCCTTAGGGAAGCACCTTTCTTCCCAGGCTCAGGTGCAGTCTGCCATCCCTTTGTCCTCACCTCCAGTCACCTTGTTTCTGCAGCAGATTCTCCTCAGTCACTCCCAGTCCCAAGGGCAAGGGCACAAGGGAGTGTGTAATGCTGCCTTTGTGGCAGTCCTTGCTTCTTTCTCTTCCTCCCAGGTTCTTCTCACTGCTCCTCTGCTTTGCAGGGGTCACCTGCAGCTGAGGTCTCTCATGGAAGCTGCTTCTGCCTAGCACACCTGAGGCACATGCTCCTTGAGGGGCTGAAGCTTCTGGAACCAGCCATGGCCAGCACAGGGCAGACTGCAGACTCCGCCACACAGGGCACTGCTCCAGCCCCTGCTACCGAGATCTTGGCATAATGCCGAGTACACTAGTGGTGATTTCTTGAGGCATAACTTAAAAGAAATAAAATACTTCTTAAAGCCGTAGATTGTAACAGGGAAGGGAGAAGTTTGAATGTGGAGAGGGGATGCAACACAGCTGACACAAAAATAGCATATCTCTGCTCTTTCTCTTCTTCTTTCTCTTCTTGAAACCCAGAGAAAGGCAACACTAATTTAGAGAAAATGAAAAGGCCAGAGTCAAGTGATAAAATTCTGAGTTAACAATTCCACAGGGTTTTTTTGGTTTATTTTTCCTCTCCTGTATTTCAGCACTTTGAGTCCTCCTTTAAAATACATCCCATGTAGCACTACCATTTGACTACCACCTTTGAGTGATCCTGAAGTGCCAGCACACATGGATGCTGAGGACCTCAACACATCTAATGAATTATGATAAATCACATGAGACACTAGTTGTTTCACATGTGCTCTGTTGAACCTCTTAAATGTGAAACGCACCCACACTGAGCTGATCAAAAGCTCCTGTGTGAATTCTTCTGCCTGAACTCATTTCTACACCACAAAAGAACATTTCATACATCATATTTGAAACTGACTGGAGCCTTATAAGAACTTCATTGTACTGCTATTATGAAACAGAGAACTCGTTGTCTGCTGCTGAAATGCTTTGAGTCATCTTCTCCCAGTAATGACTAATCTCTCACTCGCTTTATATCTGACAATTCATGGACAGCCCAATTACGGGAAAGGAGAGTGGAATACCAGCTCCAGAGGGTGGACTTAAACACCCAACTAATGTTACATTATTTTGTTTTGAAATGCAATTCACATAAGCAAATGAATTCTTATTATCTACTTAGAGAGCAGACTGCAATAGTAAATAGTTAAATTGCAGCAGCATTTAATAAAGACAGAGCTAAACATGATTACAAAAATCAGGAGACTGAAATACAGTATAATTTGAGAAACCTGACAACTATTTATTTTCCATGTAAAAATCCATAGCTCACGTTTTTGTCTAGTTTTACATACTAAATCTGCTTTCTTAGTTACTAATACTTCTGTCACTTGAGCAACCTACCATAAAGTCCTTTACATTAACACAGACAACATGTGCAAAACTCTATGCATTTCATGTAGACTTTAAATATTGTTGTCACAACTTTGGTGTCAAGACTTGTCACTAGTTACCCTCATAAAGATCCAGCCAAATCTGTCCAGGACTCTACTGGGGAAAAAAGAAAAACACACACCAAGAAAACAAAACAAAACAACCTAACAAGAACAACAACAAAAAAAAAAAACACACAAAGAATTTTAAGAATGGCATAATACCCATGCACACAATTCAGAGACATTTGATCTCTTGTTATTCTCAAGCTTTTAATTTTACAGGGCTTTTAAAAGGGAATACATAGAATGAATTGGCAATTAATGTATTCCAAGTATCTATTCAGCAAAATGCACACTGAGCACATATCTGAGCTAATGAGACAGATGCAACCCTTATCTACAATGATAAAAATTTACATGCAGCTAACATACATGCCATGTGTTCTGAAAGGTAATCAGGAACTTCATATACTGTAGTATATCAGACCACTTACCACATTATTGCTTATTCCTTTTCATTTATATTAACTAAGGGTAAAGTTTACAAGTCAGTAATACCTTAATTTCCATTTTCAAAATTGCATCTTTTTCCTGTATCTCAAGGGGAAAAAATGCATTTAAGTTGTAGTGCAAGATATCTTCATTTTTAATACTAGATGAAGTTGTTACTACTTCAAGAGTAAAGAACAGGTGCAAATTCATAAATTAGCAAAACTTTACATTATCCTACATACTATGTATAATTGGCACATACTGCAACATTTATATATAACTAACATGAAGCTAACATTAGTTTGCAGTTAACATGAAGCTGCAAAGATTGAAGGAAGGGGTGTTCCTGCAAATCTGTAAGAGATACTTGGAAAGCACACATTGCTTTCTTTTTAGGTAACAACTTGATTACAGTCATACCTACCACATGCCTTGATTTTCAGGTAACCAACGAGGTAGATGATGCTTGTCTGTTAACTTGCAGGTTTGTTCACCCACATGGGAAAAGTAATCAGATTGGTTTTTAGAAATTCACCTTGTCTCACAGACAGGACACGACTGAAAGGCTTCAATTATGCCTCTCATGTTATTCTGAAACCTCTAAAGAAGCCATTGACTGCTTAAAAAAAAAGCAAAAAGACAGACCCAGCCTTTGCTATAACAATCAAGGTATTTTTTCCTGTGGAGTAACAAAAGTCTCCTAGCAGAGATATCTGCAGATACCATCTTGACTTCTGAACAATTAAAGCCAAATTCCTTGTAAAAGGAAATACACTATTCCATTTAAAGAAATACTTTTAGAAAACAAATGCTTAATATTGACAAGCTAGGAAGAAAGACTGTAAACAAACTCAACACCATACATGAAAACATCACATTCACATCTCATTAATACAGTCATGACCCTTTAACATACAGGCTATTTTCATTTATTGAGTACATCAGCTTTTGGTTCTTTTCTAAGTAGTCCACAATATAAAATTTAAAGTATTCTAAATGAAACAAATATCACAGAGTTTTACAAAATATTTATTTTGAAAAAATCACTCTGTACAAATGTAACATTCTCAACATTGAAGTTCTATAAAAATGTTAACACAACAGAAAGACAAGTGAAACATTAAACTGATCTTTTCTTAAATTACAAAGAAACAGATCCATTCTAAAGAAGCTATTGCAATTCTGAACATTTAAAAAAAACCCAGAACTTTATACGATTTAACTTTTTTTATTACAGCCAAATACATGTATCAAATTATTACTTTTTTTATCCTTTTTAGAAACCTCCCCCCACCCCAAACACTGTCCACAACTAAACCAAATACTCTAAATGGTTTATACTTCTACTGTACAAAGCCTGTGCTCCATGAAAAGCCAGCACAATTTGATCATCATTTCCTCAGGGCCTAACAAAAAGTCACTTCTATACATTTGGTACAAAATTCTCTGTACAAATCAACCTTGCTTATGTAAACTTGAGGCAAACTTGAAGGAAGAGTATTTATTTGTGCCTTCAATTTGGTACAATGAAGGGACAGTGATTAAGTAAAATGCAGTAATTGGGAATACTGTCTTTTCTTTCTTTTCCCCTTAATAATTACTATTGTATAAAATGTATATAATGCAGGTTATTAGGAATGGCAGACCCTAAATCTAACAGTGCTAGTTTTATAGTCCTCATCATAAATAATATACAGAAAAATCCTATTTTAAGTTTCCTCTCTTCATTTTAAGCTACTTAGGAAAAATTCTGCTGCATATTAAACAACCTTTCTTAAGCAGAAGGAAACGTCCCCTCATTAAACTAAAACCAGTAAAACTGTCCTATTACTGTAAACATAATTACAATGAAGACTGACAAAATGCAGTGTGACAGGTAAGCCATGGTATAGAAAGCTTTTTTTTTCACATTTTCTTAACACAGTATATGGCTCACACCACAAAAGAGCAGCAAAAAAAGCTAATGGAAATTTCAAGTTACAGCCAGGGGTGCCAGGCAGGATCCATACGACAGAGATTATCCAAGCTATTTGCAGCTGCTACCAGAGTGTTGACTTTGCTTTCTCCTCCTTCAAACTGAGCAAGATTATGAAGTCTAGTCATGATAGCAGTAACAGCTTTTTGAACTAGTGAAACCAACTGCTGGCTGTCCATATTTTCAGGTTGCCCAGCTGCTGAGAGAGGAGAGGAAGTATCCTCTTGTGTTTTTTTGTGCCATGCAATTATTTCATCCCGCAGAACAGTTTTTAAGATGCCATCAACCTATGTGAAGGGAAAACAAAACAAAACAACCAAGGCTATTACATTTAATCCAAAGAGCCATCAGGGATTGCAGAATTGTAACTACATTTTAGTAAATGGAATTTTGAAACTTTTGTCCCCATGTTACAATCTCTTCTTTTTCAGATGAGTTTGGCTTCCAAGTGTCTTAACTATTTCCTCTCAAGTTGTTTTGGTTTTTCATAAAAAATTATTTCATTATGAAAACACAACATAAAAAAAAAAAAAAAGCAGGAAATGTTAGAAGTGTTCCTCTTAAATCCAAAAATAACTATTTTAAAGCGGTAATTGTGACATACCTGAACTGAACCCAGTGCTCCAAAAATAATAAATGAACACCTGTGCTGTCATCTTCAAGGAATCACAGAATTATAAAAGCATCTCAAGGTGGAAAGGACCCATAAAGATCACTGAGTACAAAGCCTTGCTCCTCACAGAACAACCTAAAACTAAACCGTGCCACTAGAAGTGTCACCCAGATGCTCCTTGAACTCTGACAAGCTTGGTGCCATGACCACTCCTCTTTGGAGAATATTCCAGGGAAGAACTTTTTCCTGATGTCATCTGAACTTCCGCAGATGCAGCTTCATTCCATTTCCTCATGTCTTATCACTAGTCACCAGAAAGCGGTCAGCACCTCCCCCCTCACTGCCCCGTTGTGAGGGAGTTGTAGACTGCCATGAGGGCACCCTTCAGACTTCTCTTCTCCAAGCTGAACAAACCAAGTGACTTCAACTGCTCCTTCCCTGTTGTGCCCTCAAGACCTTTCACAATCTTGGGCACCTTCCTCTGGAGACACTCTAATGGTCTGATGGTTGTCTTATATTGAGGCACCCAAAAATACTCACGGTACCTGAGGTGAGGTGGCACCAAACTGATGTGGCAAATCTATAGGGCATACGTAGTTCAGACTGTAATTGCAGCCTGTGTCTGCAAATTCATTTGCATGTATAGAGGTGGCTTTGCAAGGTAAGATGATGAATTATTAAAAAAAAAATCTAACACAACTTTCTGTATTATAAAGAAAAAAAAATAGGATATTTTCAATTTTTTAGAAAGAAACCAGCTCACATCATAGCCACTGTACCTTATGTGTCATGTCTTTCTGGTGCAAATTGCTTGACTAAATGCAAGATGCCTCATTTTTGAAAAGCATTAGAATTTAAAAAGAAGTTATACAATTTCTTTAGAAAACTACACCCTGCTAAGAGCTAGACTCTGTCAAAGTAACAGTATCTGTACCATTCTCTTCCACTAACAAAGTGCATTTCTATTCAAAGATTACTATGAAGATTCTAAATAATACTGCAGGTGTCACTTTACGATTTGCCGTTGCCAGAATTTTAAGTATATATGAGGCTAGAGCACTGGAAACTAAATGAGCTTAAATTAACATGTTTGGACAAACAAACCAAAAAAAACTGCAAACCTGACACACACAAAAAAACCCCAAACCCACCACAAAACAAACCACACACACACACACACACACACAAAAAACCCCACCAACCCCAAAACAAACCAAACCAATTAATTAACACTTATCTTCCCCCTGTTCTTTCCAAAGAGGCAACTTGCAAACATCCCAGTTGGCCTTTGCAACAACCGTAAGGAAAGGTTTACAAACAAATACAGACTGTTCAGTTTACCTTAAGCAAGAAAATGCTATTTAGTTTCTAAGTTGACAAATACAACATGCCTGCAAATAACCTGTTAAAAAGTATACAAACCTTAAAGTTTGGCTGTGCAAAGCAGCGGGCTACTGCAATCATAGAGGCAGTCAGTGCACCAGACACCCCAATGGTGGTAAGAAATTCAGAAATGTTTGGTGTAAGACGGAATGGAACCGGACGATTGGCATCCAAATCTCCAGTAGCATCATTAATGTCAAAACGAAAGTAAGCTACATTTAGCTTGCCAGTATCCTGGATTGAAAAGTAAGGTCCACAAAAGTATTTAAAAGAAGAGATTTTCATTAATGAAACCAAAAAGAAGTTGGATTTTTGTTTACCATTAATGCTCTGAGTACAAACACCACTCCAGTAGTGTTTCACTGGAGTAAAAGCTTTTCACTCTTCCATTCTAACATTTTTTGAGGAAAAAAAATTTAAAACTAAAGATATGCACAAAGTCAGGTATGTGTGTCCAAACCCCCTTATGAAATGTATGTATGCAATACAAAACTTAAGGGATAGATACTTCTGTAGCATGCTATATAAGGAGGCATGCAGATAGAAAGATCTCCATTCTCCATGCACCCCAGCTCTGGGCAAGGGTCCTCTATGCACTGTACATTCTGGTTAAGCATATAAATGCTTATCTAAAGGGATTAAAGATTCTTAATTGCTTTACAGAATATAGTCTTCCATGCATTAAAATGCCATCAAGACTTCAATATATACCACCTTTGCCCTACTAAGGTGGCAAACCTCATTTTAGATGTTGGCTTAAAACCAAAAAACCACTATAATAGGAATTGAAGCTTGATGTGAAGGCAATGCTGAGAACAGTATTTGAAAAGGGGTATTCCCATTTAAGAAAGCTCTATTTTTTTTCAAAATCTGTTTGACACAGAGACAGATTCAAAGGAATATATTTAAAGGAGGACTAAAAAGAGAGTAATTTACATAAACAGTTCCAATATGTAAGAATAATTTCACAAAGTTCTAAATTATCACCACAGAATGTAGCACTGATGCCCACAGGGACTACAGTTTGAATTAGTACCTACAAGATGTGCAATCAGATATAAATGAAAAGCCTACTGAAATGCACTGTCAATTATATACATTGAATTACTACTTTGACTCATTTCAAAAGTATAGTTCAAATTTCCATTTGATCAATAGCGGTGTGCATCTCGAACTAAAGCATACCTGGGCAATCTGCAGCATTTCAGGGTTGAGTCTATTTAAATGAAAGATGAATTCTGCAAAGCCAATTAGGGCTAACTGAATAGTGAACATCTTTCGAAAAGTCCAGTAATCCGTGGCATTGGGGAATGTGTGCAAAGCCCACTCCTTCAGCATACTGCGTGGCACCATGTTACTCTGTACTTCTTTCAGTATATCTCTGAGAACCTACACATGAAAAATACTAGTTGAAAGAGATCTTTTATAATATGCTACTTCACAACAGCTAAATATGCCAAAAGCGACTACTAAACTACTTCTCTCAACTGCTGTATCCTATTCTAGTAAAACCATCCTGAACTTGGATGCTTTCAGTCCAACATCGTCTCCCCACTCCTTTGTCGAAACACACATAATATTCTGTTAGCTCATCCTCTGGATGGCTAGAAAACATTCTTTATGTGGAAAGACTCAATTTTTAATTGAACCATGTAAGTGAGAAAACTGCTAATGGGCACATCAGGAAACCCGAGACTGAAAAGTAGTATAACCTGATTTGAAATACCCTCTATTCAAGACTTCCAAGAAAATCAGAAGTGAGCTTAAGAGACACTCAACTCAAGTTGCTGCACTTCCTTATGGGAAACTAATGGAATATACTTCACTTCATTCTATCTTTAGTGCAAGCTGGGTCTGTGCTTTACAGCAACAAAATAAAATCCTTTCTTTTAAGCATAATGGCAAAATTGTAAAATATATATGGGACCTACAAAACACGCAACCTAAGGATGGCTCTCTGCATCATTTCTTCATGTACAGGGTAAAAGGTAAAGGGGTTTTATTACTCAAGACAGAGAAGGACAGTGGTGATTTGTATCATGTATTATTCCAGCAAAATTACCTCAAAAATACAGAACGATAAAAGCTGAGAGCTGTATTCAGCTGGTTCTATAAGTGAACATTGTGTAACAGTTTTACTCTAGATGTAAACATTTGTAGTCTACCAAAGTATTTAATTACTGTAGCATATACTAGCCTAATTAATTAGAAAAATAAATAAACTTAGGATCTGCTCTATTACGACAGAAAGCATGACAGTCACAGACTGCAATTAAATGGCTGTTTCATAATCTGAAGGAAAAATTCTCAAAATAGAAACAGATGTTACATAACACTTAACATCTTATTTTGTAACAAAAAAGACCTGAAAAGATAACCTTCTCCAAAGGCTATGATACATGTACACCGTGTATTTTCTAGTTGCTATTTGAAATGGGACCCACATTTCATGAAAGAATTTGCATTAACCTTAAGATAAAAAACATAAAATAACCTTATTTATCACACTTAGATGTTTGATAGAGGTTAAAGAGAAAGCTTTGTTCTTTCAGAGTACTATCATTTATTAGGGTGAGAATACTCAACTGTTTTTATTTGACTCAGATTAAGTGAATTTACTGGCAATTTTAGGAGATACACTGGAACACAGGGAAACATGTATCACATACCATGCTGTAACTGCTTATGTTTCCCATTATGTTAATGTTATACTATTATTAGGAATGCTGTTTCCCACTTTATAAATTAATTATTTTCAAAGCACTATACTAAACAACCTAGAGTAAAACATACAACTTTTTTGAAGCTTACCAAGATAATCTAAAACACTAAAGAGATTTGAGTTGCCAAGAATACATTAAGCAAAACCAAATTAAATTCCCACAAAAATAAAAATACTACCACTGCAAAATATATCTGTCTTACAGCTAATGAGAGGTGAAAGGTTGCAGCAGGGGAGCACTGGACATATTAGAGCTGAGTCCTTAAGAAAAGCCATTGATTAAAATTTATTGTCTATTCTCATACCTGATGGCTAGCTTGAGTCCCCCGTGCTTGGACTGTTGCCAGTCTGTCATAGTAACGAGAAATAGGGTTGTCATGCTCAATGCCTTTCTTGGCACAGCGCTGCTTATAGATCTCCACCAGGGAAAGAGAAGAGGGATTGTCTTCAACCAAACGCATCTGTGGAGAAACCGCTACAACCCGTGGGACTAGGGGTAATTTGAGAAGCAGGGAGGGGACACAGCGGGGGGAAGAGACATAGAAAGCAAAACAAAACAGTTAATCCATAACCCAAATACTAAGGGAAGAACTAACATGCAAGAATCAGCACTCAAAACATGACTGTGATAATCAAGTGAGGCTCATCAAGAGAAAATTTTTATTACTACACTCAAACCTAATTCACAAGCTGTGTTAAAAAGAACAATAGCATTTTTTTTTTATCTTTAACAGGAAGAACTCACTTATATTAACAAAAAAAAATAATATTCAGCACTTGTTATTCTTTCTGCTTTTCTTTATCTGCAGAGATGCAAATCTGTCTGTAGTATCTGATTATAAAACACTAGGATTATGTCAATAAAATTACTCTGAAGAACAGAACTACTAAACTCAATAAGGTATTTAAAGTGATTCAGGAAAACTGGAGGAAAGAAGTCTGAAGACAGTTGAGGAATACGTATTTTCACATAGTGTTATTTACAGAGCACAGGGAGGAAGACATCAAGGAAATATCCACTAATAAGAAAACTTAAGCTGCTGAGCTTTTCCTTGATGAGCATTGCCAGGTGGTGCTGTTAAAAAGTGCACTCTCCAAACTAAGTAACCTTTTAGAGGATTATAGATGTACACTCAACTGAAGTCGTGCATCCAGTATCTAGGTTACAAAGGGATTTTATTTGGCAAGAACTAACCAGTTGGTATATATTCCTCAAAGTAAACTTCACCATGAATATAGAGTTACTTCAAAAATTACAAAGGTATTTTCTCATATCAGAGAATTCAGAAACTATAATGATAAAATTCAGAGCTCTTAAAAAATAGTATTTTTTAAAATCTTTATTCTTCTGTGTTATGTAGAAGAGATAAAAGAAATTAAATATTCATCTATTGCAACTTGAGGGGAAGAAGTTTTATTCTGTCCCTCCTCAACTGTCTCTAAATGCTTGTTTGGAAGTACATTCATCAATTTCCACAGCCAAAGATCCAGTCAGCATGCCTCTGTCTTACATATGTTATTCACAACTTAACTTTATACCATAAATTATGCATGTAAACATTTTGAAAAACTCCTTAAATTGCATTCAATCAATTTTACTTCTTCAGATGGGTGCTAAAATGCCAAAAAAAAGATGAGTCACCTAGAAAGATAAAAATTTACTTTCTGAATCTTCAAATACTTCAGTCAGTGATTAGTAGCTGTCAAAAAGTTTAGCAATTATAATATTTTAATCTAATATGTATTTAAAAATAATATAAAATCTGTCTTTTCAGTACCTGTAAAAAACAAATGTCTTTTTGTGGTTTCCTTTCTTTTCTCCAAGCAGGGGTTCAAAAGGCGAAGAAGTTGTAATACCCGCTCTTCTCTACGAGACTCTGTCAGGCAAGCATCATTCATTACCAGATATGGGTAAATCTTTCCATTATGGCCTCGGATATAGAGCCTTCTAGCTGCAGTATTGTGCTTCTGAACTATCTCTACTCTGGGCATAAACCTATCAGGAAGAAAGGGATATTAAAACACCTAAGATAATATATTTTGATATTCAATCATAGTATAAAAAAAAAAAGACCAACAATAAAAAAAAAAACCACCAACAAAGAATAATAACACAACAACAAAAAGAAGAAGAAATAAAAATAACAACAACAAAAAAAAGACTAACCAAAACATACCAAACAAATGACAAAAGAAATAAGGCAGTTGCATTGCCAGGTACAATTCTGTTATCCAGGTAGCCTGTGGTTTCCATCGTGTAGTCAAAAAGCTCTTCTGTTTGATCCACTTTATTTGCTTTTAAGAAAATGCAGTTCTTGAGTAAAAGTAATCATTAGATCAGACCTTTACCCCTATTTTGATGAGTATTATCTAACCTCTATTGACTACAATAGAAAAACTAATATCAACCAAAACCAAATACACTCTTCATATAGCAGTAGAGTTGCTTAGTGAGGCAATAGAAAATTACCAAAGGATAAGAAAAAAAAAGTTGTTTTGCAGAGTGGGCAATGGGGGGAGGTTTCCATTTTCTTCTCCTTTTTCAGAATTACAACTACCAAAAGGTATTTTTAGGTTACCTTGCTATCTTGATGTAGTAATGTGTTGGCTTCGGCATAAGAAATTCTCCAGGTATCTCTACTTCTGCAGTTTGAGCTGAAAAATTACTGAGAAAGCGGCACTTTTCCTCTATGAGAAAGAACTTGGGAAGCTGTTTAGTTTTTGCCTCTAGAATTTTGATCCATTTCTTCAGTTTAGATATGAGATTATGAAGTTTCATTGACCCTGGCACACTGAAGTCAAAGTCTAAAAGTAAAACAAAACAAAAAAGCAAACAAACATCTTCAGCATTTCAAATTCTGTATAGGGCATTTAACTAGCAAGTGGCTGGAGCTTGCATTTTCAAAGATTCTTCCAACCACATGCCCTCAAGCAAAATACTTTAAGGAAACCCCTGGACAACACACACACCTGTTAAGGATAAAAGCATCATACTAGTACTGAATATAGTAATAAAATGGCAAGCTACTACCATCAGTTACTCACACAAAAGAATGAATGCATAGCACCAAGCACATCCAGCAGAGAAATACAGCTACTTATCAACACTAAAAACAAAGAAATACTGCAGGTTCAGACAGAGACAGCAAAGACCTAAGAATCATGAAGGAAGAGTCAGAGCCTAACTGGTACAAGACAGCAGTAAGACTGCAACAATAGAAGTTGGAGAAGAACAAATAAAATTCAACAGTGCAAGCCCAACATATACACAGAACTGTACTGCCTTTAAAAGACAGGCTCTGATGAATATTAAATCTCTACAGAAAATCTTTTAGTAAAGTCCTAAAAGTATATAAAACTTAAACCTACCAGAATCTGATCTTTTCTATACATAGCTCTAAAATATTCTTTGTTATTTAGTGAATAATGAATTTCCAAAGATTTTCCTGATTTACAGTCATGCAAAAATAAACAAACATACTGTGAAAATTTTAAATACTATTACTACATTTAACTTACATTGCAGACAAAGACTGTATAGAAAGACCATTTTATTAGATCAGATCATTTAGTGAAAAGTACACTTATTTCACAGTCTAGCACTATAATTGTCTGCCTGTTTAATTAAAAGTGATTATTTAAAATCAGTGAAGACTTTTTACTTTCAAAAAGGGATGAAAGAGCCTCAATTGAGGATACAATTGTAGAATCTATGAGCAAATGCAAGACAAGTAGTAAAATTGCTATTACTATTATTCTCCTATTCCAATCTGCAAGAAAATTCTCTTCATTCTTTCCTGGTTTATTGACAATTGCATGCCACTATGGGAAGAACAGATAAGAGCCTAAGTAAAAATGGCAATATTACACAAAGAGCCTGCTCTTTGCAGTGTAACGGTTTTGCAGCATGGACCTACCTCCTCTAGCCCACATACAAGTGAGGTAAGAACTTTAAGGTCAATATATGATCTTCAATAAAGTATGCAAATAATTCTGTAACAGAAATCACTGTAACTATTTTCTGGGCCAACAACAATGCCGTCTCAGCACTGCTTACACTATGGCATCAGAACACAGCAAATAAATAAATAAATACATACGTGTGTTTTAATTTCCCCAAAGTGGGAAAATGAATTAACAACATAAACAAATGAAATTATGGTTCAGTTCTTCAGTGCCATAACAATGGGAGATTAAAAACAATTGGATAAGAAAATAAATGTCTCTTTCTGTAAACCTCATTAATTATGACTTCCCAAACTGTGCAAGTTAACTAACAGACTTTAATTTTTAAAAAGCATTTCTGTACCAGTCTAAAAGACACTATTTTAGGTTCAGTGTGTTACAAGTAAAAAAGCAAAGGCAAGAAAGAAACAGAGAATTTTGATTCAGTATTTCTGAGATTTACAGATAAAGCAGACAAACAGAATCTTCATTATGGTTCAAAATAACAGAAAATTTAAGTCTCAAAAACCAGCTTCACTCTTACTTGAGAACCTACATTTCAATAGGTTGCACACACACTGTCTTCCTAAGTTGACCAAAAAAACCCAAACAACCAAAACCCAAACAACAAAACAATTGAGTTCTGCTCATATGGGAAATTAATGTAACCACATAAATATACTACAAGCATCTATCTGCAAGTATGCTAATAGTGAATTAAGTACATGTGTGCAGCAATTACTGCACGCAAAAGGTTTTTTAACCACGATTAAAACCACTCAACTCTATTATCCACAAGAATTACTCCTACAAACTTAGAACTTATGTTCCTTTAGCCAGAAAAATTCATCTAATTCTACATACAGACTCTCCAAATTCTCTTCTTTACATGTACAGGTTACTATTATCAAATAAAATAATGCAAACTAGGATTCCTTTTACTTTGCTATTCTGTTATGCTGGGTTATGTTTAATTATTTCATTGTGTATCCACAATATACTGATCTGCTAAAAGCTTTCAGGGAGAGTCTAACCTTTACTAGCCCAAAACAGAGGAAAAAAAAATCCAGAACTGACAAAATCCTTTCCACATCTCTAAGGAATAAAGTATATTATGAAAAATAAAGTTTCATATTTACAGATGTTGTAAATTAGTACAACTTTCTAAATATTCCCTTTTCCTTTTCTATGTAGTATGGCCAGAGCATCAGTTTCAGTACCCTTATAGAACACTCTGATTACAATCCCAAGCCTACCCTCTAGTGAGCAGTGGGAGGAAATAATTTCATCAAAGCGACAAAATTATTGAATTATTTACCTTCTGTATCCCTGAAGGGCAAGAAAATATCTCCAAATTGCAAGTAGTTTTTGAGCTAATGCGAAGCACCACAGTACTAAAAATATACATTGATTCATACAGTTCTTATAAAAAAAGGTATTCACTTCAGCACAAGAATAACTCTAGTTTGTTGTTTAAATGCCTATTTTAGGATATATTTTTTTTGTAGATTTGTTTCCCAGTGGCAGATGGGAAAAACAGAGTTCAATCAGTCTTTTTGCTCATGTCACAGAGAGACCATCTGGGAAGAAAGATCATTTCAGATGTAATGAGGGGGAATACAAGACCAGACATTATTTATATACTAAGTCTCCCTGCTTTGCAGGCATCTCAGTCTGTATAAACAGTATTTCTGTTTCAAACAAAATCACTTTTTTTAATACTTACTTCTGGACATCTCAAGCTAACCCATGCTGGTCTAGAATACCTTACTGCTTATACCACCTTATCCTAAATAGAATAGGAAGTCTACCTCCTCACCTTTAATGGAGATATTCACAGAAGACCATGAAACATTACAGACTCTATTTCAGCTGAGGAAGTTTGCACTCTCTTCTCAAAGCTGCTAAAGATTTTACAGAGTGATACATGTATTTCAAACAAATACCTTCATTAAAAGTCTTGAATGCCTCAAAAAACTCCTATCTGAATCCATCCAATTCAGCATCATTGGCTAGTTATTGCCACTCTCAGTTAAGAGCAAACAGGAGGCATGTTCTTCCTGCCAGTGAGACACACGCAAAATATCCTGATGGTTCTTACACAACTAGATAAAGCTTAACACTTTCTGAATGAGGGCTGTGTCATAACTTCTCAGGAAGCAATAAAAAAAAAAAAAAATACACTTTAGTTAGCAAAATTAGAGTGCCGAACCCTTTGTCCCCTCAAAACCCTTGACCTACAGAACATTAACATAACTTTTAAAAAAAACCAAGCCTCTCTTCTAAACTGGCACAAGCAATAGCTTGCCCATAGACAAAGCTGCTTTAGGAAGTTCATGACCTGAAGACCTTCAACTAAAAAGGCAGAACTACCCATCATGTAAAATGTCACTTGGAACTGGAATATAAGCTCGGCTTTGCAGAGCAGTTCAACTCAATTATACATATGATACTGAAGAAGATCCAAGCATTCTCCATGAGAGGAGAACTCTCTTGACTTTAAATTTATTATTTATACATTTACATACTCTGTATTTTCCCAAAGGTTCTTTTTAATATCACAAGAACTTTTGGAGAGCACCAAAAAAAAGAAATTAAAAATCTCAGTGACTGTAAGCAGAATTATGAAGCAGGACTTCTGGTTTATCTGTCACCTCAAGAAAAGCCAGACTGCAAGGACCAGACCAAGGTCCTTACAATGCTAACTCCAACCTTATAATCTGGATTTTCTGGATAATATCCTCTTACCTAAAATTTAGAATGAAGTAAAGGAAGTGCTATCAAAGTGATGCTAAATCCACTTAAAAAAAAACCCAACAGGCCAACAAACAGAAACACAAAAAAACCCAAACCACCACAACCAAAACACCCAGAACAACCCAACCTTAAAAAACTTAACAATTATTAACAGAGCTCTTTCTCCTGTCCTGTCCCCACACTTCACAGACATTCTAGGAATTCGAGAAGTCTCATTCTGATTAAAGAGTTTCCATTTGCATAAATAATTCTATTGTGCTAGGTGCCAATGCTCTCAAGAAAATTATCTTGCCCTTTAATATATTTTGGAATTTTCCATTCATATTCAGCTTGAGTGGAGAGATGGTTGCAGAAAGAAGCCAATATAAACTCTGAACTATCATTTGCTCACATAAGAATAATTGAGGCAGTTTTTCTCCTCTTTCACTGCTGAGAGAGCTCTCAAAGGGAGCACTTCTCCGCATTTTCCTGTTCTTTGATATCAAAGGTTTAGCCAAAAAAGGAGGGAAGAAACAAAGAACAGATGGTCAAAGAACTATGCATTTGAAGTTCCAGAAAAAAAAATTCAAAGCAAAATTTGGTTTTAAAATATGTAACTTTAGGATAGAAAAAGGTGACCTATCAAAGTTCCAACAGTCCGAGCTACTGCAAAGTATTCAGAATGTAAAAATGGTGTGAGTCCCCAGGGGCTCCAAACAGGAATCAAGATGCAACTCAGATGTTGATGGAAGAGATTATGCAACTAAGCATAGTTGAAAGTGTCTATAAAACACAGCTGCCAACATTAATCTAGAAATAACAGAGGGAAAGAGTTTACTACAAGACAGCTCCTCAGCTTGGGTACTTTTGAAATGGTAGGCAACCCCTGTAATTATCTATCCATCATCTAAATGCAACTGGTACTGAGAATCAGAAAAACAGACATGAACCTTCTAGTCTGACTAAAGGACACAGTAGGCATGATTTACAAATATTTTCTATAATGTAAACCCAGCCTTTACTAACTTTAGCACAATAATTACAATCCTATTAATTTATGTACATTTTACTGTTATTAGAAAATTAATAAAAAAACTTATTTTAATTTTCTGCATAATGAATTGAATTACAAAAATTCACAGGTATATTGCTTAGTTTAGTTTGTCCTGTTTCCCCACACTTCATTTGTAAATGAAAACACTGATTCTATTTGATTAATATAAAATCAAACCTAGCACTAAGCAATTACATTAATCCTATGGACATTGATGTTTAATCATGCATGGAAAACATGAACTTTTCAACAACTACAACAAAGTAGAGACAGTATTGCTTACTATTAAACTGAAGTTTACTAAGAAGTACATTGCATTTGATGTCTTTACATCAGTTTTATGTCCAGGTCTATTTATTTTTATTTGTTTTAATGTAGTTTCATGTAATTCTTCATAAATGCTGTGATTCAATAGCAAATCTGAAAACCTTAACCATCATTTTGGCAACAAAGATACGCAGTAAATACACAACAGCATATAAAAACTGAAAATCCTCACCATGTTTTGTTTTAACTAAAAATTGTAACTGAATTGTAACTAAACTTCCTTAATTGTTTCTCTAGAAACATTCTGAAACATTAGTTTAGGTTTTTCAGACTTAATCCTGGTGGTGTATTTTGTTCTCCTTTACACCTTCGAAACCCCAGATCTTTCTAACATTCAAAGGAAAGAAACCTAGTGATACTATAACAGACTAAAAATAAACTCAGTTTTTGCTGGATTTGAGTTAATAACACTACAATTAAAAAGTTACTTTACACTGTAAAGGCATATTCAGAGATTCACAGATGTTAGGGGTTGGAAGGGACCTAGAAGATCATCTAGTCCAACCTCCCTGCCAGAGCAGGATCACCTAGACCAAGTCACCCAGGAACAGATATAAACAATTATTAAAAATTAAAAACAAGTCAAATCTCATATTAAAGATACAGCCAGTTGGGAGGGGCCTAAAACAATCACCTAGTCCAAGGGCCTGAACAGTTCAGAGCTGACCGATAGTTAAAGCACATGGTTAAGGGCATTGTACCAACGCCTCTTAAGCACAGGCAGGCTTAAGGCATCAACTACATTTCTCGAGGAATCTTGTTTCAGTGTCTGTTCACCCTCTCGATAAAGAAACACTCCCTATTGCCCAGTCTAAACTTCCCCTGGAACAGCTTTGAAACATTCCTCATGTGTCCTATCACTGGATACCAAGGAGAAGACCTCAGCACACCCCTCCTCATGAAGCTGCAAAGAGCAATGAGGATGCCCCTTAGATTCCCCTCCAAATTAGGCAAGCCTTAAGTCCTGAGGCTCCTCATAGGACAGGCCTTTCAACCCCTTCACCAGCTTTGTTGATCTCCTATGGACACACTGAAGGACCTTCACATTCTTCTTAAATTGTGGGGCCCAGGACTGCACACAGTACTCCAAATGAGGCTGCACCAACACTGACTACAGCTGGATAATCATGTCTTTTGACCAGCTGGTTATGTCATATTTGACACACAGCAGGATGGGGTTGGCCCCGCACTGCTGGCTCACACTGAGCCTGCTGCTGACCAGCACCTCCAGGTCCCGTTCTGCAGGGCTACTCTCCAGCCACTTTTCTCCTAATTCATACCTGTTCTTGGCAGTACTCTTTCCTAGGATCAGAATCTAGTATTTGGACTTGTTAAATTTCATGCCATTATTCATTGCCCAATGATTTTTTTCTCCCCTGTATGCTTCCATTAAAGACACAAAATGCTTATATTTCCATTTCTCTTCCTAGTACACTTCATCCATTAAAAATTTAATCATAAGGTTCAGGATTTTCATTATCTGCTGTCATGCAACTCTTGTGCCTCAAGGAGGACATCAAGCAATACACAGCATGCACGATATGTAGGTCATATCTACAACTGGGTTACTTTCACAAGATGCCCATCATTTCACTTATGTTCACAACATTATCAGTAAAATGCTTGAGAAAACACAAATCTACTTGTCAAACTGTAAATGATTAGTAGCTATATTGACCTCAAGTAATTTTAAGTTAAGGCAACTTTATGTAACTTAGAATTCTAAAAAGAGTAACTTTTCAATGCAAGATTCACTTCTGCAGAGGAACCAGTTTGATGTGGAAAGGGGATGTTTTGTAATCACTATAAAACCCAAGATGATAGTTTTAACTCATGCCAGAATCATCTAATTCAGATTCCCAGTAGGGTAAAGACAGAAGCAGATGCAGGAAAAGATGAAAACCCAGGTCTTCACAGAAATTCTATCTTTCTAGTTTTGAACAATAATGTTTTAATTCTTCTGTCAAAAAAATCCCAACACTTATATTTAACTACTCACTTTAATCTAATTCTACAGTAATCTTTAAGGAACAGCTGATGCAGTTAAGGTAGATTTAAAGCAAAATGCAAAATCATGGCAATCCAAACATTGATGCCATGTTTATATATAGTCACACGGTCTTAACCCTTCTCAGCAAATGTATCAAACCATGCTCTACTGTACACAAGCTTTACTTAGAACTTTACATCAACATCAGATACTCAAACATGTAACTCTACCAATACAGAGAAAACCAAAGAAGCAAGAAAGCTAGCTCCCTAAAGAATCTTTTTATATTTGATCTGATCACAGTTATTGATTGAATTTACCTAACAGAAATAAGAATTTGTGTAATAGGAATTTTATTATCTAGTTATACAAAACACTGAAGCAATTTACTCTTCAGAAGGAGGCTATTTTGAAAGACTTTACAGTCAGCTTGGAGTTCTGGGGTGACAATTTCATTAAGTTCTGGCATCACCATAAAATAGAGATTATTGTTGTCCCTCATCAATAGCAAGCAGTTCTATGCAAATTGAAAAAATATTATAGTGATTAACCTAATTTATCTTTAAACACATGTGTGTTTTGACCACAGTTTTAGTTATTAAAAATAAAACTATTTACTTATTCTCTATGTTGATTTCTGTATTTCACTTGAACTATCTTTATTACTCCACGGAAAGCTGGAACAAACTATTTCAGTTCAGTGAATGACACAGAAGTGTTGTTTCCTGTATTTTCTCTCGGGGAAAAATATAAGAAGATCAGATCAGAATGCCTTCACAGCTGAACTTCTGGGGAAAATTTCTCTGGATATTAAAAGTAAATTTTTAAGGAACAGTTTAAACATTTACCTGTTGTGAATTGCCCTTTTAATTTCTGGAACACAGGATCTTGAGCAGTTGCCTGTGCTCTCCTAGCTAGTGACTCTGAGGCTGCACTAGAAAACATGGTGGACACATTAGAGACATTCTCAAGACCTACTCCAAAAGTGCTGACCAACTTCTTAACAAAATTTAGTGTATGCGGAGTGATTTTGGCATCTGAAACAGCTCCACTTTTCTCAAAGGCAACCGAATAGCACTTTGCCAAACCCTGTTGCAGTTGTCTCAGAACCTAGGGGTAAAAAAAATAAAACAACACAAAACAGACAGGATGATTAGGCATTCCGATTTAACACCAAGTATTACACATTATACAGCATTATTTAGCAGTTATCTTCTCAGAAATATTTATTTAAAACCATATTTTAAAATTGCATCAGAGGGGCAAATCAGTGACAGTACTGATTCTTACTAGTACTGCTAAACTGAGCAGTGAAAAAATGCTGCATCACAAAGTACACCTTGCTCTTTCAACAAGCAACCATGGTTTAGTTTTCATATTTTGTGATATATTAGAAAATTACATGATAGGCAGAATCCTTCTTCAAACAAACACTGTGCTAGGTAGACAACAGAATAGCCTGACGCTGAGAGAGAAATATTAAAAGTGGAGAGGCATGTCCATCTGCTTCCAGTTATAATTCAGACCTCAGACAATAATCACCACCTGTCATGGACCATCAGATCAAGAAGGAAATTAGTGAATTAGTGTGAAACTTAGTGTAAGTATATACATTTTCCGTTAGTAGAAGCAAAATATTAAATGCTAGAGGCAGTCATTAAATTAATAGCTTTGGGAAACCCTTGTATTGCTTCCAACAACTCCAATCAGAGCTATCAGTTTACAATACACCAGTTTACTCATCAAAACAAATAGTTATGGTTCAATGTTTAAAAATAATTCTAGTTAAAAATATTGCCGTTAATTTTTCCTTAGATTATACATAAATACGGAAGTATATTAAAGCCAAATACCTCTTCATGCCAATTCTCTCTGAACCAGACCATCTGATCCACAATGCCTTCCAGAGAAGACAAAAGTGTTGGATGTAATTCTCGCTGCATATGCATAATTCTGCTGCATCTCCACATTGGTGCAGTGGCTCTGATTGGCCCAGGATCTGAGGCAGAGTGGGACTGGTTTCCAACTGAACTTGGCTGTTGTTGCCCAGAATCTGCAAAGTGGAAAATTAAAAACAAACAAACAAAAAAAACCCTTTCATAAATTTGATAAGTCTGAAGTCAAATAAATTGTTCCAAGAATTTCTTAAGATTTCCAGTAAGTATCAATCATGTTTTCTGTATGCAATTTTCTTAAAATTTGAGAACATTTGTTTTTTAGAAACAAAATTCTGCTCCAAATGCTGTTTGGCAGTACAGAATTCCCAAAGTTAAGAGCATTATAAACACTCTTCGAAACCCCTTAGGAGGTGTAGCCTTAGTGTTCACACTACCTATGGATACTCTTGAAGAAATTAATATTATTTCATATAGGATCAAATCATTTGATAATTTGATTTGGTTTGCTCTCTTCCCTTTTGAGGTGATCTCTTCACACATAACTACAGAATAAACATATTGGTGCAAACACCACACAAATTATCATAGGGTTTATCTTTTAGTACAACTGATCTCTTGCATTACAACTGCATTCAGACAGTGATTAAATGAAGAGTTTTGCTGTATCAGATGGCCCTCTACTACCTCTGTCACTGGATATAAATGTAGTAAAGTATTACAGTATATGGGAATATACTCTTCCTCCAAAGGAGCACCCCAAGAAAAAATAAGATTATTTAATTAGTGCCCTTGAAAATTTAGTGAACCTAAAATGTAGTGAACCAGTTCCCAAGCAAAATGGGCAATTAAAGAAACAAGGCATTTTGTAACAAAATACCCAACAGAATGGAGAGCTCTTCAAGTAGCTCTCCTGGGCGTCCCAGAAGATTAAATAGGACACAAAAATAAGGAAATTCTGTGAATCATTTGACATCACAGTGTAATAGGCTACCCGGAGAACAGTGGAATAGGCTCCCCAGGGAGGTGGTTGAGGCACCATCCCTGGAGATATTCAAGGTGAGGTTGGACAAGACTCTGAGCAGCCTGGTCTACTTGAGGGTATCCCTGCTCACTGCAGGAGGGCTGGACTAGATGACCTTTGGAGGTCCCTTCCAGCCGTAGCCATTCTATGATTCTATGATCACAATTCTAAATAGGATTTGTTCTTGGGGAAAAAAGCACTGGGACAGTTGTTTAATGTTCTCCCCACCTTCCAAACGTTTATTCAGAGACAAAATTGATTTTATTTTATATAAACTTCGAGGCTCATTTTACTTTAAAATTCACCATAAGAAATTATAAAGGAGATGTTAAAAGTACAGATTATTCAAAGAAACCAGTTTACCTCAGTTTGGTTACATTAACTCATCTTTTGTGAAATTAGTTTTAAAAATGTGACTTTTGAAAAGGCACTGAATGTCGCATGGTTCATGCTTCAAATAAAAATTATACTAGAACATCTTAAAAAACTACATTTGTAATCCAAGGAATTGTCACCTCTCCAATAATTTTTAAAAATAAAAATCCAGTAAATATAATGTGATTCTCAACAATTAAGGTGAAAGAAGAATGGAGAGTAAACTCTTTTTGCCTAATATTTCATTAAAAACAATTCAAGACAACTCAAACCATCTGTAGATTTTTCTTCAGAGAAACAAATGAATGCAAGCAAAGTTTAACAATGTTTTTTTTTATAGCCTTGGAAGTTGGTATGTTTTCTAGAAAATCTAGTTTCCCAGCAAAATCTGTTGAAATTCGCTATAATAGCTAAGCTACAAAGAGCCCAAACTATTTGATCAATATCAAGCTCACCACTTTTGTAGCGCTCTCGCTGTTCTATCTTCAAGGTCAAATAGAGGGTTCTTATAGGGAAGTAGACAGCTTGGGGGTAGACTCTTCCCACCTATTTGAAGATACACATATACATATTTTTCAGGCAATAAAAAAATGGCTGTAGATCAGATCAACATATAAAGATTCTCTTTGCAAATAAGTGTAATTCAGTAATAATCAGCTTTTTGTTTTAAATAACAGCTTATAGAAATCTAGGCAATTAAAGATTCTTTCAGCAACAGAAACCCAGAGGATGAAAAGATGACTTCCTACACACACTGTTAAGGTATTACCTCATTAGGGCTTTCAGATGATATTATCTAATAAACTGGAGAACAGCATAATGACAGAGTACCAGCTCAGACAGCTCAAAGATTTTACTCATGTACACAATGGAAGAAAAAAGGGCATAAGACAGCAGTTAGTCTTTAAATTAAGCGACAATTCCCAGTGAGCTCCATGCTACTTGATAAGAAGGCCCATTAGAGAGTAACTTTAAGTGTCATAATGAAGTAATGTAAGAGGATACCAATTTCACCAAAATAAATATTTATAGCTTACACACACTCATACACACACACCCAAAAAACAAAACAAAACAGAACAAAAAATATAAAAAACACCCCATCATCTCCTTTAAAATCTGTACATGTCAGTATCTATTAGAGGAAAGAAATTATGTGTCCAAGTACTACCCAGAACAGAGCACCTCTTAAGACATGATTAGAGGCTTTCTCCAGCCACAATTTTAGTAAATCAAAGATTCCTTCTCCATCCAAATGGGTATGGTAACTGGTATAAATTTTGCAATGGTATTTAACTGTTCAGTAGTATGCCATTTATTACTAATTACTTATTAGATTACTAACCTGACACACACTTCATACTGGAAAATGAAATTATTTTAAGAGAATTGTAAGGTCTAGTTTCTAGTACTTCTGCAAATTAATAGTTTTAGATTAGTAGCCCAGAAAAACTGGGGGGTTTTATTTAATATTATTTTGATGGACCTGAATTTTAAAGGTAACAAATAAAAATACCTGCAATATTTATGAGCCTAAGCTCCAACTACAGTAGGACTTCTGAGTAGACACACACTTCTAAAAATTGAACATATCTGTATGATATGTTCATATCATACAGATATGAACAAATAAAAGTCTCTAGTCGCAAGACAAAACCAAGCCATATGCATCAGAACTTTTTCCTTAGCTACTTTGCTTTCTTAAGCTGTTTGGGTGTAGTTTAATTTTAATTTGAGAGAGAGAGAGAGAGGGAAGGAAACATATGTATACATATGCATACACATACTTATGTAGATATATGAACACAATTATCAATGTACATGCAGATACTCATGGACATTTTTTCTTTTTCCCTACAAAAACAGTCTCAGAGCTCTGAAAGAGCAAAAATAATGATCAATATAAACTAATATAATAGAATATCCTGAGTTGGAAGGGATCCACATGGATCATCAAGTCCATATCTCAGAAATCAAGGGTGGAGGGAAGGCAAGAAGAAGAATACTGTGAGGAATTCAGCACAGCAGTTTTCAGGAAACAGTGGCACACTGCAGACAGAAGTGGCCTGGGGTAGATGCTACTGTGAGAGCTTTCCATGTTCAGCTGTATGTTAATAGGACTTTACAATGGTTTTAGATTAACCTGAAAGAGTAAACATCAAAATTGTTCCAGGTTGTGCACACACTAAAGATTAAGTTAGACCAGAACAGTTAACCTCTGAAAACATGATGTTTGAGCTCTGTTCACACTAAGAAACCAGTATCTAAAAACACACAAAGATGACATTTAGTCTCCAGACGTGCTTAAACCAACTTTATACTGAGACACACATGTATGCTCTCTTCTTAGATTCTGCAAGAGACTATAACATCTTAAAATCCCAGAACTCTTGCTTAATAAGAACTCCTGTCAGTTCAGAGGTACAAATCCAGGAAGTCAGTTTCTTCATCAAGCTCCTTAAAGCTTATCCTTATTTGTCTAATCGCTTGTCATGCCAAACTTCAAGTGAAAACTTACAAAGCCCTGGTTAAGATTTCTGATACTGACAGAACAGACCCTTGTTCTTTAAAATCAAGTCTAACATAAACACTAATGAAATAGTTTGCCCTTTAGTCACTAAAGCTAACTATCTTTTATCCCTATTGCTATGTTAAATTAATTTAAATATGTACTTCTAAATGTGTTCTATTCTGTTCACAAAAATGTCCTAAGTAGAATTTGAGAGGGAAAGCTATAATGCCTTATGCTGACAAAGCATACAATTTCACTGGATCTAATTTCACTAGGTAATGCTCACTTTAAATTTTAAAATACTTTACTTATAGAGAGAAATCACCATTTTTTACTCTTCCAACAGTTGCAAAAAATAGCATTTTTAACTTGGCATTTTTATATTTGCTTAAAAAATATTTTTATCTCATCTTTAAAACAAATATTACAGACAATAAATAATTAATTATTATCTTCTATACCTGACTAATGAGGTTGAGAAGGAGTTTGCCCTCTGAGCCAACCAGGCATGTCAACAGCTGTGGAATCCAGGCCAACCACTGAATGGGTGGGACACCAATACAGTACTTGTCTACTGCATCTGCTAAGGTGTTCTTCTCATCATCAAAACTCAGTAGCCAAAGAACCTAAAAAAGATTTTCAGGAGGAAATCTCAGTGCTTAAATTTAAGACACATCAATCATTACAACACACAAAAAAACACAGGTATTTCATTAATACAATAGTGGAGTCCTTGTAAGCATTGAAGTCATCTCAGACACAAGAACTAACATTCAATATGCATGGCCATTGTAATTTTTACCTTTGGAAATAATATCTAGAGGATGTAAAAAACGAGTGTGCTATTTGCTATAAAACAACACAGAAAAAAAGTCAAATGAACATGACTGCATTCCACAAATTCTTTGGGTTTTGGTTGAAAGGGGATGGAAAATGAGGCAAGTTTATAGAACCTAAGATGTGGTACTGAGATAACGTTGATACAAGAACTTAAGTATTTCTTTGTGCGTTTTTAGTTATTTTAACTAAAACAATGCCTTTCTGCAGAAACTTCATTGTATAATACAGTAAAAATGTTGGATGTGATTTGACACCTCTCTCACTTAAAAAGGTTCCATACCTGAAGAAAACCACAGATATTCCAATGAAGAAGAAAACGGCAAGATCAGTCATGTGCAGTGACCCAACAGCAACCACATGCAGAATTTCTGCCTACATTAAAGCTTTCCATCAGTAACTGGCATTTGCACAAATGCACAAATTTGGGCATTAAATATTATCCCAATCTTCTCTGAAGGGATAGAGCTGCCATTCTTTTTTAAACCTCTAAATCTTACCTTTGCTAAGTACTTCCTTGACTTGCTCTCATTCTGATGACGACATGCATGCAGGTAGCAAGTAATGGCAGACACCCCCAAGTGAAGCTGACGTTCTTTCACAAAGATATTCTCCAGGTAATCACCCCACATTGCCCATGCTTTCACCAGCACATCATGCATTTGCACAGCGGCACTAAAAGCTTTGTTTGCTTCTTCAGACCTGCATTGCGACAAGTAAGAATAATAGTTTTATCCTAACAAAAAGTTATTATTTCAGTGTCAGATTTCTGATAGGGTACTCAATTATTTTGTTAATATCATGAAGTATTAAGTTCTCTAGTAAGGCCCCTTATGACTGTTTCATCTTAGCTTTCCTGAAAGTTCAGCACCTATGATAGTAAATGCTTCATAATGGAAACAATAATGTAAGTGCTTAAGATCTCCAGATACTCCCTGAAAAAAAACCCTAAAATTCTTCCAATGCACTGCAACTGCAACCTAGAGCAATGATACTGGGAAAAGCAGAATGAATAACATAAGAAGAGCAGAAGCAAATACATTAAGAAGTGCTTCTCCGCTAAGCAAAAAAATGAGTAAGAAAAGCAACACTGGGAAGATGTTATCTTTTGGAGGGCTGCATCTTACTTAACTGTTCTCCCACCAAAGTAATGAAGCCTTTTACAATTAACATTATATAGAAGAAGTCAGTTCCTCATCCCCACAGATTTACAAGTTTATTTTTCAAGAGGAAGAGTGAAGAAATATGAACACTAATCACACAGTTATTGGTAACCAAAAGATCATTTGTTTGATAGTCTTTGAAGTCTTCTCTAGGTTTCAAGTGTTCCTACTCCAAGAAAAGCCTTTGAATCTATATAACTTTTCAGACATAGAAGGATGAGAAAACTTACATACACGTTACTGAAATGAAGAAACTTTTAAATTATTCCAAGATTAATAGAAAGTGCTTCACTTCTCCCTTACAAAACAAGCACTGAAATAAACCATATTAAAATGTTATGCTTGTTTGACTAATTCTTCTTAAATTAACTGCAAAGCATCTTTTATACAAAAATATTAGCTTGGAGAATTATAGCAATAAATTAAAATGACTAGCTATTGAGGCTAAAGAATATATGAGTTTCTATGTTACATTAATGTAACTTGCTTTCAGAAGCTTTCTGCATGGAGGTTTTGAATTATACTGCCACAGCAGTAGCCTGACAGATGACTCTGTATCACTACCTCCCCTTTATAAAACAGGGACTTGAGTCAGTTTTCTTCTCTCTCTTCCATCATTCTTGACCCCTGAGATGACTTTTATAAAGTGGCTTCTATCATCTTGCTCAGCAAATGGCCGGCACAGGCAGATGCAAGAGCAGAGGTGACTTCCAGTTTAGCTGACACACAGGTAACCCCACCACTGTTCCTAATGGAAACCTTCCCAAATCCTGACCCCAACTACAGTGCTAAAAAATGTCTGTATAATTTTTGGTGTTGAGAAACTGTAAGTTCATCAGAATTATGTTTTGAATAGAAACCTTTATCCATTCCTATCACACAATGTAGAGAGACAGTTTAGCTACCTTTATCTGCATGAGTTTAAAAAATAATTAAGAGATGGGGGAAGGTATGGTACCTTCCACTTACACCTCAACTGAAACTAAGCTCACTTATGGCCATAAAAAAGCCCACTGCACTTTCTAGCAAAGTAATTGCATTCTGCTTATTTAAAATTCTCTCTTGTATACACAGAAGATGATACTCATTTCCTGACTTTGTTATGTGAGGTTCTTGTGTACAGCTTGAAACTTGATGGATTTCGTTCCCTAAGTGTCCACAATATAGCGTTAAAGGAATTATTACACTCAGATGTAACATGTAGCAATACTGCCATTAAATAGCATGCGTAATAAAAGCTGCTGAAATCTGAAGGGGTTTTTTGCATCATAGAACAAAAATTGACTCTTGACTGCTGAGAGATTTGCCCACTGAATTAAAAAGAGATCTTCCTCAAACTAGTAAGACACCTGTCGGCACCAAACAAAAACATTACAGAAGTAGTTGCATAAAAGCAAGGCTGGTATCTACGTGTTCAATTACTGCAACGCAAGATGAATCTAAAGCACACATTAGTCTTTTCAATTCAATTATCTGAAATGAGTGATGCATTTCCATATTGCATCACACATCAGGTTTACCTAAGCAATGTGAACTATGCCACCACACATTTTCAAATGCCCTGAGCAGTTGCAGCTAATAACAGAACATATATGGTGACAATGAAACAGAAATGAGAGAATCGCAGGCTAATTTTACTGAAGTAGCTGTAATCTTACAGGCTGGATTTTTTTTTCCCCCTGGTTTTATGTGATATTTACATTAAGAACATAATCAAAGCAACCTTCTTTTAATGACTACACTAAGACATCAATGAGTTACCAGTTGTCCAAGTAAGTATTCACAGAGGCAGGGGTATAAAAAAAAAAAAAAAAAAAAAAAAAAAAAAAAAAAAAAAAAAAAAAATTTTTTTTAACACGCAAAACCTTTGCCAAACTCAATCCCCCTTTCTCTTCCCCCCCCCCCCCCAAAAAATAAAAAA
>JANHGL010018365.1:0-29924 GCA_024611195.1 Ceyx melanurus
GGCAGGGGGGTTGGACTAGATGATCTTCTAGGTCCCTTCCAGCCCCTAATTTCTGTGATTCTGTGATTCTGTGACTCGATATGAGTAAAACTGAAAACATAAAATTTATGCCTAAAGCAATTTTAAACATACCAAAAGTGCTGGCATTGAAGTCAATGTCCTTTTCCCATAAAGCAATAGATTTTTACATGCCCTCATCTCAGAACTGTGTGGTATCCACTCAGTTCTGCTCAACATAACTTGTTTAAAGCACTCTTCAAATCAGATTTTCTCTGAGAAAGTCACTGATACAATGACACCAACAACTTTTCTTTAAAAAATATGAATATGGAATATGTCTTTGAGATGGTTGCTGCTGAATACTAGGCTGCAAAACTAACTGTGTAGGGAGCAGCTCTTAGGAAGGGAATATTCTTTTCCACTGGGTGCCTGTGAAGCTCCATCCAAACCAATGTATATTGTTTGAGGTCTCTGGAGATACTGCACAGACTCCAACAGAGTGCCAGTAAGATGGTTAAGAGCTGCTGCAAGTGTCATTGAGGAGGCTGAGGGTTTCTTTAAAACTCAGCTTATTAAGTAAGCTACTTTATGGGAAGCTAACTACCTTATTGGGTAGTATAGAGAAAAAACAAACTGTTCTCAGAGCTCTGCAGCAAAAAGCAAAACAAAACAAAACAAACAAACACACACAAAAAAAAAATCACCCCAAGCAAACAGACAACATTCACAAGCCAAACCATGGTAAATTCCAATTGACTGTAAGAAAAAGTGAAAATCAATAAATACATAAATCACCATAAGAGTAGTTAAACACTGTCTAGGGATACTCAGAAAAGCTATGGAGCGTCTTTCTTTTGGAGATTTTCAAAACTCCACAAACAAGCTTTGTCCAGCCTGCTTTACTTTGGAAGTTAACCCTACTGTGAATGTGGGGTTGGACAGGAGACCTTCAGCTGTCCTTTCCTCTCTGAATTATTGTATCAGTCCACAATTAATTCATAAAGCACACTGTCATAAACAAGCTTCGTTGCTGAAAAATGCCATTCTTTCCTTCCCTCAACCTCATTTAATTCTTCATGTTGGCATAAACTGTGAGCTGAATCAAGTTGGGTGACTAACCTCAAATCAATACATTGGTATTACACTAGGCAGCTGTACAAACATCTATGGCTAAAGGAGATAACGTCAGGGAAAATGTGTGGGAAGAAATAAGCAGGAGTGTGAGAAGAGCTTTCAGAGCCAGTACCCGTTTATGCCATTTTAGGATGAGTAAGAATTGGTAATTAGTTACAGGTAAAGATGTTCTTTGCAGCTCAACCAGTGCCAAGAATGGCATTGTTTTAAGGGGACATTGCACCAGGAAGAGTTTCAAGCAGCAATCTGCCGTAATTGTTTATTAAACATACCATAGTATTTTTCATAACAACAAAGTTGTCCAAATTCCTCCCAGGTAATGAAGTTCTATTGCTTGAAGCTCCCTGCTGCAGTTACATACAGATAACCTGTTCTTTTCCTTACATTTTGTATGGCAGCAAGACCTGGCACATTTGACTACAGGCTTTGTAAATAAGGTTTTATTTTATAAAACCCCATTTCTAAATATCAAAAATTATCAAATCTGTCTTTCTCTGCCTTTTCTTTGTCTGTTGTTTGTCTGAGAAGTGGGATGATGGTTTTATGGGTAAAGGACTGAGGGAAGACTCAGCAACAGTGTTTGTACTTTCCAATGGCACCAGTGTTGTCTTTGACAGTAGAGGACTTAGTTCTGTCATTACCAGTGCCTGTTTTCAAAGCACAACAACTTTCAAAAGCAGAAAGTACACTGCTCAGCAGGGTAGCAGACTTGCCTTATGTCTCTGAAGCACTCTCAATACAAAAATGCTTCTTTACTGCAGCTTATGTATCACATGAAGAAAGGAAGGAAAGTCAGATGGTGCTTAAAAGCTGCCTGTTATATTGTTCCTTTGTGCTTCTCAAATATGTTAGAAATATAATGAAGATTACTGGTATATATTTATTTGCAGTAACTGTCTGTAGCTCCAGTTGCCTGACCGTTCTGATTGGAAGACCTGTTTATAATAACTTAAAATTTGCTGCAAATAATGAATGTAAACATACAGTACAGATGACTCAAAAACATCATCACACACAGAAGACTGTATCCTTTCCCACATGACTCAGAATTGAAAAAGAAAACATGATTATATGATGATTTTTGCTGCTGTGTTGGGTAATGCTGGACAGCTTTTTATGCTCTTGATGCCTCAGTTCCTTGTAAACTGAAAATAATGATGCTATACTTTTTACATTTTGCCTTTTGCTATCTACCACTGGCATTACTATTACTGAGGGAAACAAAACAAAATTTTACAAGATAGAGTTTGTGCAAGGATTTAGTGATGTTGATTGGTACTCTTATGTAACTAATCTATATCTGTACCTCAATATTTGCATATTTAAATAATATTTCTGCTTTTATACTTATGCTCTCAGTGATTAATTTTGTGGAGAACTCAGTGAACAGCTGTTCAAGTCACTAAATATGTCAAGCATTAATAAGAACTACTAACTAGTCTTGATCTTATCTTGTTTTTTTACTCTATCTTCAATCATTTAATATTCAGCATGCATATTATGCAGTTGAACATATTTCTAAGATTTTCCACATCTGTTAATATATTTTTTGACCTAGTTAGGTCAGAAAAATTAACAGATTGTGATTTTGTAAGAATTTACATATACACATAGAATTTTTCTTTATGGATACATAAACAGTTTCTTGTGCATCAATTTGCTCACAAATAACATTTAAGTTGCCACTTGGTGCTAGTTCTTATATATGGTATGACACAGGATTTTCACATGATACTCTGCAGTTCTTCACAAGGTATTTTCTAGTGCTGCTGAGCATGTCAGCTGGTGTGGTAACTAAACATGGCCTGCCACTACTCAGCAAGTTATTCTTCATAAAATTCTTCACTAATAGATAGTGCTATTTTGTATTTTTCAGCCAGCTCTAAGAGGATATTCAGCAGATAAAGAGTTAATAACATTTTTCCAGGTCCTAGGTATTTTACATTTTGAAAACCACCAGACAAATTTTAAATCACATTGCACAGAGTCTATGCTGCATGTTCAGTTTGTGAGGACTTGCAAAACCCTGCTTTCAAGTCCCATATGCACAGCTTTAGTTTTTAAATAAGAAATTACAAGCAAGACTCCAACAGGCATCTTCAAAAAGAGCTGTACTAAATCTCAGAGATTCTTGATAAAATCATAACTGTTGGCCTCAGTGCATAAAATCTGTCAGGTACTACTCTCAAGACAGTCATACTGTAGCAGGAGACAGAGAAAAAAAAGCCTAATTTCTGTTTAAAGACAGCTGCCAGAAAGTAAATCTACAGGAGCTGTCAGAGCATTAGCTTGCTGTGAGATACTCCTTTGTATTCATTATTGAAAAGGTTCAATTAATTATACAAGTTCTGCTGCACACATACTGCCCAGGAGCATAAAGATAATTTAAGAGTTATAAAAGGGTTGGGGTTTTTTATTTTACATCTACAAATAGATGGTATTTACTTCAGTAACTTCAGAAAATCTAGGAGGAGTTATTAAGCCAGATACCCACAGACATTTAAATACAAATATATGTGTGTTTTCTGGTTCAGCCTTCCTAGGGCACGTACTTTGTGAAACCTGTCATCAGAAATGTTTCCCAGTTGCAGATGGAATTTCTGTCAAATCCAAGTGAAGGACAACCAATCATAGCCTCAAAGCTATTTACCTGGAACAGACTTTTAGCTTCCAGAACAGGGGCTGAAGTTCTCTGTTCTGTGTGGCACCAGGGAGAGGTCTCAGCATCTGAGATGTGATGTTTCCAGGAATAATCAGTCTCTGGTTTTTCTTCTCACTCTTAAAGGTCCTTTAGGTAATCATAATGGAACATCTTCAGCCTTGCACTATAAAACTTATTTCCCTTTGTATCTCTGCTACCAACCTAACACATTCTCCCATTACTGAACATTAGGCCCTTCTAGTTTTCTAAAACCTATCACTCTCAGCTCTCCTTTCTTTGTAAGGACTTCCATCATCTCTCCCATTCCCTCTAAAAGTTCAGAATCTCAGAAACAATTCTGGTATTTTCACCCTTATAAAAGATTGAGACCTCTTCTAAGGAGTCATGTAGTCTACCTGGAACATGGACTTACCATTTTGAGCTTCATTATTGTTTTTTAAGTGATACATAATTCCATTTACTTAACAGGTTTCTTCCCAGTTCATCAACACTGTAAATAGGAGCACATTTTCCCTTTCTCTTTTTATTTCCATCATTTCAATCTTCAATCATAAAAATCTGGGAGCTCATTTACATAAGTGCTGTACTGTCCTTGTATTTTTTCTTCTCTTCTAGGTTTTTCTATGATAGGTTTTTATTCAAATGTATCTCTGTGGACTTTAACCACACACATCAGTTCAACAGTGCAATGAAACATCAACTTTAGGATATGTCTATTATAGCAGTTTGAGGGAATCAGCATTGCATGAAATGAAGAATAATGACACTGCTGAGTGCTGAATGAGAGGAAAAATGTAAAGTATCTATTTCAATGAAAAGTAGCTACTTTAAACTATGAAGATTTCGGATGAAAAGTTACAAACTTAAAAAAAAAAAAAGCATTTAACAGAAGACTCTGGGCAGGATCTGAAAAATAAATTGATATTTCTCAAAACTGGTAACAACTTTAGGAACCATCTCCACATTACTGTAAGCAATGCTTCCAGGTATCAGTCGTATCAGTCCTCCAGGGACTGTAGAATTCTGAATGCTGCATAATACTGTGGAATACTCTGCATATTTCTGTCCATCCCTCCTGAGAAAAATTTAGATTAACACATTTTTCTAATTTTGACTGAGCTGATTTCATGTTTATCCCGATTAATGGAAAGGATCATCCCTCATTGCTCTGTTGGACAGACTATGCAGGTAGTTGAATCTCAGTAGTAATTGCAAGCATTAATTCTTGTGCTAAAATTCCCTAGATTCTCTGTAGCCAGCCTCAAAACACTTTGGTGGTCCTGGAAGACAGATTTGCCTTTCTTTCATGTCTTAGATGGAATGAGCTTTATTAGATTTACTGTAGCTCTAACTATCCCAGCAGCTTCTCATACTCTTATACTTACTAGTCTTATTAACAACAAGGATTTCAGTAATTCTTAATGAATGATAGAGAAATATCATCTCAACAGTGAGCTGCTGTCACTGTACCAGGTAATGTAGGTACCCAAAAGAAAATCTATGAATATAATAGCATTACCTGCATTCCACATGAAGAGTCAGTGCAGAAGCATCTGCTCTGGTACCCAAGCTGCGCAGCACACACGACTGTGCTCACCAGTGTGTAGTTCCAGGGAGCTATGAGCAAGACTTTGAGCATATTTCACAGCAGAGCTTCAGAGCTGAAGTATAAATCTGAGGGGGAATCTGGAAAACATGATGTAAGGAATGAATAGGCAGGTTCTCATAAAAAAAAAAAAAAAAAGTAATCTTCAGTTATGATGATAGTGTGCCTACTAGGTTTATAGCACAAGAGTGATAACATATTGTGTTAGCTAGAGTGTGTGTATGGATAGATTTGTGTATACAAATGCCATCTTCCACCTCCTTCTCTAAGAAAGCTTTACAGAGTTACATATGCCACCATGTGTTAAGTAATTCTTTATGGGCTATAAATGACTTGGCCAAGCTGTGAAAAGAAACAGCTTGTTCCACAGCACTAGCAGTGCAGGCTCAGTGCTTATTGTCTGTGCAGTAACTGTGCATGGAGCCTCTCTCCAGCCTCACTGCAATGAAAACACATTGTTTGTGATTCCTTCACCAATTCCTATTCACAGTGTATACTTCCTGGTGATCGGATGGCTTTATGACAAAGGGAAAGTGCCAAAATATTCTATTATTTGCACTGCTAGGTCAGAAAACATCAGCATTTTTTTCAGTTTGCTTGCCACTTTTATAATTTTTAGCATGCCTAGTAAAACAAATCCTGTATTAAATGTGTAGGGAACTTCTACGCCTGAAGTCAGCTCTTTACTATTTATCTTTTCTATTTATCTTTCTAATGACCTAAAATCTTTAAAGACTTGCATCTAATTTTATCCATCTACGTTTGAGGCTTGATTTCTTTTTATTTCATCAGACCGTATGTCCAAAACACTGAAAGGAATAAAAAATCACCACCTAAGCAGCAGTCTGCCAAAACAAATGGGGAAATTCCTAGGTGTTCCTCTAATGCAACATGTTCTTTGGTTTACATTTAAATGCCATCTGGGTGATTTTGCTTATGTTTGACCTACACAATTGGCAGAAATCATATAAATAAGCTTTGGTTCCATGCCTCTTCGCTACCAGAGTGTAGAGCAGAACAATTACTTTTCAGAAATGCAATCTTCAAGCACTTTGGTTTCATTGCTTTCATTGTTAGCTGTTGTCCTTCAAAACCTTGTTGTTCTTAACTCTATTTTTGAAGCATTCTGTGTATTTGAATTCAGGTCGGGGGATGTTTGTTTACATCCTAAGTACAAAAGATTCTGGTCAAAGGATTATTTTCTCTTTGGGGTCACAGAAGTAAATAATATGCAAAATCTTCCCCCTTCTGATACTGAGTTACCTAATATTTCTGAATTATAATATTTCTGAATTATATTTATTATTATTTGATCCTCTTTATTATATCTTTGAGCAAATTTTCTATTATCTCTTGATACCATCCATGTGAGTTATTTCAATCACCTTGAAGTGCTCATGTAATTTCCGTTATAATTTCAACATATAGTAATATAAGCCAAATGGACTTTAAACCATTTCCTGGTGCTTCTAGTGCTTCAAGACAGAATGTCTAATTTCTTGACATCAAGTTTAAAAAAAAAAAAGAAAAAAATAATCTGTTACGATAGTCACATCTTCATCTAGACATTCAGAGTGAGAAGGTGTAAACGTTTTCATTATTTTGGCACAGAAAATGAAGATTGGCTCAGAAGGGATTTTGTCATTTCAGAATATATTTTCAAACTCTCACAAACCTACCTATCAAGACTAAGAAAAGATAAAAAAAATGTACTTATCATGTTAGAAAGTAGCTTAAAATCTGTCATCATTTAAACAAGAACTGGAGCAAAAACTCACAAAATCCTCCTTGTTTTTTTGTACAGCTAAAACCCATTTTTCTTTCTCATACTGACATGGAGAAAGAGCTTGCAGACTCAATTGTCCTTCTTTAACAGAACACTCATGCTATACTACATGAAAATTATTGTAGTGTTCTGTAAAATACCTAACTGTGGTTATGTCAAATACAGAATTTTAATGGCAGATGACAAATTTCTTCTCCCTGTAGCAACACATTTTCTCCTTAGTAAAGCTGCAGTACTCTAGGCTTAAAAGAATCAAGGTTCAGGTTGCCCTGTATGTATGACATTAAATAGTTTTCTTCTTTTTCCTGTATGAACTTTTGTCCATCCAAAAGCCAGGGCAAAGTGTGCCTTTCATCATCAAAATTTCAGACGTGCTGTGGCAAGCTGTCTTTTATGCAGCTGAATCTGCAGCAGCTGATATGACTCCTTATGTAAGATGCTAAAATTGTGAAAAGAAGACTGTGAATATATATTTAGGCTCAGGCAGTGATTTATGATGAGGATGAAAGGGAGCAAAGGTGGTTAAAGAGAGTTTTGCCTCCTGAGACATGAGGCTACACAGTTCCCCCTTTCAGATCCAGACTGCACCTATCTTTGAACTTCACATTAAAATAGCAAAAATTATTTCAACCTTCATTTTAGTTTCTCTCATTGTTTTTCTGTAAAGTCATAGAGCTGTAGATCTGTATTTTGATACTTCTATCTGCTTTAAAAATCAGGTTTCTAAATCAAAGCTACCACTTTGCCTTTGGAATGTCACTGAAAAAAAAAAAAAGGCAGGCACCTCCAGAAGGCATTTATCCACCCTGAGATAGAACTTTAAGGAGGTCCTATCCCCACTGACTACAGTTTAGGAAGTTTGAGTTAGACACCTAAACATCCTTGTGATTAACCTTGTTATTAGTTTATTAAATTTTGGGAAATTCTGGTATTTGAATGAACTGCAGACAGGATGTTGATAAAACATTCAGCTTAGAACATAAGATTTCCCTTTGTAGAAATCTAAAGAGGTTAAATAAATATAAATAAGAGATATATAGGGGGTTTATTTTGAATTAGTTCTGTAACTCTGTTAACTTCCTTCACCCCATTTTTATTCTCCTTCTACCTATGAAGGTGAACACAAAACTATTTTGTGTTTATCTTCATCATTAAAAGTAATCTCTGTAGTCTTCTCTGACCACCTGCATCTAATATTTGTGGTTCTCTTGGTCTTTCTTCCATGTATTCCAAGTTCCTCTATGACACAGAGACTGACCAGTCCCACTGAAATATCGAAAAAATCTTCCTGGACAGATCTCTATCCCCTGTACTACCCTTTAGATCACTGACTTGGGCAGCTTCTGACACTAGTGAAACTTTCTCCTCTAATTAATCTCTTCTAATTTTGTTGCCTCATTAACCTCTTCCTAATTCCTCATTAACCTCTTCCTAAAATTTTTTAGAATGCCACCTAACAAAAATAAAGCCAGCTGAAACAGATTTGTTACATGCCTATGGTTTTTACTTTTCATATTTAAGCATATGTAAAGTATCAGTGTTATTGTTCTCAAAATCTCTTTATTTCAGGCAAATTTAAGATCAAATTTTAAGATCATCTAATCCAGTCATTAACCTAACACTGACAAGACCTCAATTAAACCATATCCCTCAGCACTATTCTACCTGGCTCTTAAATACCTGCAGGGATGGGGAGTCAACCACCTCCCTGGCCAAGCCATTCCACTGCCTGAAAACCCAGTTATCACATGGCATCAGTCCATAGTCAACATTATCTTCTTGTCTTTTTTTTTTTCGCTTTAAAGGAAAAGAAACAGATATCTGAAAGAAGCTCACAAACACGGTTACCAATTAAAGGAACAGAGTTTGTATATTTTTTATGGAAAATATCTCACACCTCAAAATCTCAAAAGGCAAAAGACTCTCGGTTTTCAAAATGTATTTCACAGAACAGTTTTATTTCATTGGAAAATAAAGTCTGAACAGTATTTTCCTTCAAATATTCTTTGCTTAATCCTGCTAATTCTGTGCATGTAGGCTAAATTTCTGCACTAATATATTCACAATATTGTGGGCAGTGAGCCTGCTAGCTTTAAGAATCATAACATAAAACTATCAGCTTGTTCACATGTTTGAGCCTTAAAGCCAGCCACTCTGGGCACAAAACTGTAAGCTGTGTTTGCTGTGAGCACAGCTCCTTAATTCTGCTCCTGTCTCCCATTCCATGATTGTATGCACATCACATCAGAGGAGTCATGGAGATATTAATGAAAGACCTTAATCTTTGCTCATCTCATAATCTACAGTCTGCTCACAACAGTTCACATCTTCAGGGTAGGGAGAAGAGCAGCTCCCTCGGGTCATGCTGCAGAGCATCCCTGTATCCCAGAGGGAAGCCATTGATCCAGTAGACTTGCCATCTCAGGGAACACAACTGCCTGCTCACAGTATCCTTACATCAGGTAAGGGAGGGAATGTACAGGAATAACACCTGAGCCCTTCTGTGTAACAACACTGAGCTTTCATGTAGGCAGCTGGTAGCAAGAGGAGCAGCAAATTCCAGAACCCATATTCAGCCTCATGTGTGGCCAGAGAACAGATTTATTGAGCTACTCTTCTGCTGGTGAACCCAACTCTGTTTAAAGCCCCGTGAGCTGTGAGGAGGCACGAGTTGACTGTATTAGATGCCTGGTTTTATTTACGGTAGGGAGCAGAAAGATAAAACCAGTCTACAGAGAGAACTGTGTTTTCAAGAAAAAATAAATACGTGGGAGAAAAGTGAAAGACAAAGAGGAATGTAATGAAAAGACCTTCAAAGGACAGCAAAGGTTGGAGCCTGTAAACTTTGGGAGGCATTGTTTATAAAGCTCATCCATCATTTTTTTACAGCAGCTTTAGGACCTCATGTCTCAGCAAGAGGATGAACGTATTTTGTATTATGAATACACACAGCTGGTAACTTGTGTAATATTAATAATTAAAAAAACAAACAAACAAAAAAAAGAAAGATAATTTTAGCCACCTGGCAGTCATTCAGAAAATTGATCTAGTATGATGCTCAGGTAGCAGCATTTAAGCATCTCATATTTACATTTCCACGTTTAACCTACATACACTTGATCCACCTATGAGAATAGACAGTCAATCTCAGAAGACTTCAACTTATTCTAAGATGAACGTGTAAATTCACTCATAAATTCATATTTAGACAATTAAACTCGATTAAATTCCTTCCATTGTCCAGTGAGATTTCCCTGCTTATTTAAATGCATTGCAGAATTAGACTTGATTACATAAAATGATGAGACACAACTATTTACTTCTGTCTTGGGTAATTTTGTTTGACAGAAGGCACCTGATCAAAAAGGAAAGGGACCACAAGGCATAGTTATCAATCCCTGGAAGTTGACAGCAGTGCAGATGACACATCCTGTGATTTACAGCAGCTGTCATTTAAGGCTAATAGCAGAACTAATTAACCTTTCACAGTACAGAGTGTGACAGTTCTATGAGAGCAACAGCTTATGTTGCCATCACCATAGCAAATTTAAACTTATCTATGAAATACCTTGCAGCAGTTTAGTTAATTAACCATTACCTTTTCATTATTAATGGATTTTTAATATTAGCCATCACCTTTTAATTGTTAAAAGATTTTTAATAAATCTAATTCCCTAAAAAGGGGTGTACTGTCATGTAAAAAACACTAATGTATTAATCATAGCTATAAGTTTGTAAGAATTGTTTAGCTACCATGAACATGTTCCTAAAGTGAAGATGAAGCTGCAGTGCATGTCTGAGTGCTCTTGTAGTACACCAGTAGGTCTGCCTTTGATATCTATGTAACAGATAAAATTTAGCTTAAATATTATGTACCCTGTTAAGTATTTACACTATCATATGGTTTTTAAAGCAATTTCATCTTTCTTCAGACCTTGTTTCCTAGGCTAAATTAGAAAGTAATGGTTTTTGGTGTTTTACTGTATGGTTCTTTGCCACTATGATAATCCTGATTTTTTCACATCTTTCACCCAGAATTCAACTTTATTAAGGCAAATATTACTATTCAAGTTATAAATTATTTTCCAGTGTCTTAGAAAGACGTATTTGTACTTTCCTAGAAGGATATGAAATGACTCTTCCACTGTATTCACTTTTTCCATCATTGCATTGTAGCATTGTGATAGTTAAATATGGTGAAAGAAACACTTTGCCCTGACAGGTCTCCTCTTTCATCTTATAAACTATGGGTTGAACAATGACTCAGCTGAACCCAAATGCAAATTTGTCATTGGCTGGATCTGAGTTAGATTCCAGCTTCAGTTTTTGAGGAATGTTGGAGGCCCAGGTTGTAGCTGTGATTGTTATTTAGTTGTTATTCACAACATTTTAAGCAGAAAAACCAATAGACTATGTGATTGCTTATGGGCATCCATGAAACAACAGCTGGCACTTTTAGTGGGGATTGTTAAAATTTGGTTATACATTTGTGACACAAATAAGTAACTCCTAAATGCCACCTGGTAACTTTCTACTCTTTAAGAGAGAAGTTTCCCCAGGCGTATCAAAATAACTGACTTTCTGCAGAATTGCTTTGCTCCCTACATCATCTTGGCACCAGCTAGTAGAATTTCCTGGTAATGAGTTAAAGCTCCATCCTGCTGGCATCAGAAACTAATAAAGATTCCCAGGGGTTTAACAGTTTGATATTTTTTTAACTAATGTCTAAAGAGAAGAGGAAGGTGCAATAATATTTTACAGCAGCAGGACAATAACTATAGAAGCACAACCCCGTGCTACTACAGAGAGCATTTTGCTGAGGACATGGGATTTGCTTACAGCACCAGAGCCTGCTACAGGGTGCAGTCCTGCCCCACTCTGCTGCTTTCAGGAGAGCTTTGCAGGAGCACAGGCAGGGGAAAGGCAAAGCAGCTTTGGCTACGTTTCATTCTCTGCTTCTTTTCCATCTCTGGACTGATTTAGAGAGAAATCCATACACTGTAGGAATAATGGCCTGTATTTCTGTGCACATAAGATGGAAAATCACCTTTTAAAGGTCACAGTGAGCACTTCCCTTTACATTGTATGAATGATATTGCTCCATAAATGTAAGAAGGTTAAATGAAATGCTGCCTTTAATGAACCCTTTATTTATTGCCTTTCAGAATTTTACTTTTTTCCCTTCTTATAGATTTTCTCCCTTTTTCTCATTTCCTTTTCTTTTTTTTTTTTTTTTTTTTTTTTTTTTTTAATGAGGTAACTTCAGAACCTTGTAGTAAAGAGTTCTGAAAAGGTGCATTGTAGTGACCATGACATGACTTGCCATGGCTCTAGAGAAATCTGTATTCTTTGGAAAAAGGCTTCTCTGAAGCAAAACCATTCTGCAACATATAATCTAGTTATACAAGTGTACTTCATGTAGCTACCATTTGCTCACCTAAATAATACATTATCCTTATACCCTATACTCAAAACTATAAGCTGTCTTAGAAATGAAAGAAAAAAAAAAAAAAAGACAAAAACCCCACTCCAAACCAACCAACTAAAAAACAATAAAATCCAACAAAAAAAACAAAAACAGAAAACTCAGTAAAGTAGAAGTTCAGAGAACTTCTTTCCAAGTTAGAATCATGCACCTAGTTTCCTTTTACATTAATGAGGGTTGCTTTTTCTGCTTTTCCAGGTAAAACACAGGTTATGGGTGAAATCAAGATTGCATTAAAGAAGGAAATGAAGACAGATGGAGAACAGCTGATAGTAGAAATCCTTCAGTGCAGAAATATCACATACAAATTTAAATCTCCAGACCATCTTCCAGGTATAACAAAGAAAAAAGCTTCATGATACTTTGAAAACATTAGGTAGGATGTATCTGAAGTCATTTTTATAACTAAAATCGGAAAGAAAATTGCTTCTTAATCAGAATGACATATTCTATAGGATTCTTTTTGAAGTGCCTTTTTTCTCCTATGAGCAACTTCAAATTAACTCTCAGAAGTTAATCCTCTTTTTAATTTACTTTAGATTGTTCAACGTTAATCCTTTTTAAACTTTCATAGAAAATGTAACTCCCTTGGTTATTAGAGAACAATAATAACTAGTTAAAAAATGTATTTTGGTTAAGGAGCTTTTTAAAAATTGAAAACATCTTGATAATAATATTTTCATACATGTGTAAAGACATCAAGGTGTTTGCTCCTTTAATGACAGCACTGAAAACATGAAGTGATGTGCTTGGATTTAGTGGGGTGGTTACTTTTCCACACCATGTGAATAAGAACAGAACATGGCTCTGTAAATGCTCTGTTTCTTCACAACAGTTCCCCTCTATTGAAATCATTAGTAATAATGATTATTTATAAGCTTCTGTATTTTACTTATTGAACTGTTCTTCCCCAGACTTGTATGTGAAGCTGTATGTTGTCAATATCTCTACCCAAAAGAGAGTAATTAAGAAGAAAACCAGGGTATGCAGGCATGACCGAGAGCCTTCATTCAATGAAACGTTTAGATTTAGCTTGAGTCCTGCTGGGCATTCTCTTCAGGTAATTCTGCATTTTATTAAAACCTAATTTTGGATGTTGTCCATGCTGTGCTATGGACATCTGAGATATATCTTCTACCCCTGTTGTTTGCTGAAATGAGAAAATTACAAAGGAAAGAGCACAATTACATAATAATGGAAATATTGGGCCGGAGGAGACTTTAAAGGATTGTTTAAACCATCACCTCACATTGAAGAAAGGGATTTATAGACTGGATCTGAAAGTTTTAGGCTTGACCTGTTCTTAAAACTCTCTAGAGAAGGAAGTTTTGCATGCATTTCAAAAAATACTTTTCTATTTAGAAAGCACAGAGTAATACCCAAGTATGCCATCTTTTTAAATACTGTATCACTTATCCTTAAGTATCCACAAAAAAACACAGCGAAAAACTGATCTGCTTTCTTTTTATAAAAACAAAAAACAAACCAACAATTGCATAGTGAAAACTTCTAATATCTCTCCTCTCTATTTTTCCAGGCTAAGTATACCAAGCTAAGTAAATGTCCTGTTGACTAAATCAACAAATTATCAAGTGATAATAATCACTTGATTATTATCTCAAATTCTCCAACTTCTTTAAATTCTTCAATCTTTTTAAAAGTTGTGCTGCCCTAGGATTAGATACAATCATCATAGTCTCAGATATTGCAGAATTACTGATTATGCTGTCAAAACTTTTCTGTGTATATTTCTAAAGGAGATGATGGTGTTGACAGTCTTTGGCACGGAACTGATTAAGAAATAGTCCCTCTCCTGTATTAGTTGCTTACACAGATTTGATCTCTGAGTCAGATTTTCTTTTTGACAGGTAGGGTTCACTTTACCTTCATTTACTTTCACATGAATAGATAGCTAATGGAAGTCAGCTATTCAGGCTTCCTCTAGTCAGTGAAGAGGGATGGACAATTCCAGGGGTATTTAATGCTGATTTTAAATTGAATTGTTGGGTATACCAGCAACCACTTATTGTACCTTTAAATCTATAAAACTGACATAAGCAAGACAGCTGCATTTTGATGACTAAAGTTAGGCTGTATTATCTAAGTGCCTATGTCAGGCTTATTGGTCATATCATTAAAATTAAAGCCAAAATGGATGGTTCTTACAAAACAAGACCAACAAAAATAGATGCTATTTTCAGCAGGTTAAGGTGTCCTAACATCCTTATTGATTCCACAGACTCAGCAAAAAAACTATTTAAGATGTTATATTAGCTGGGAATGTCCAGAGTGGTCAATAAATTCTTGCCAAAGCTTAAAAGCAAAAAAAATCCTGTAAAAACTTTGCTTCCAGTGGTGGTTTGAAGAGGAAGCTATAAGGGGTGAGTAGACTAGTAAAGAATAGCCCCCAGAGTTCTCTGGAAAAATCTGCCACCAAGTTGTTAAGATGGGAGATAATAAGGGAGGTAGCCATAGGAACAGTCATCCTGAGACTTGGAAATACTCCCTCAGCAGCTCTGTCATCTGTAGGATGCTGCACACCAGACCTAAGAGAACAGAGGCTGTAGAAGTACCGAGGAACAAGTTTAAAGCAAAAGCAGAATCTGTTTCTTCTTCACACAACTTGGAGTTTGAGCTGTAGGATGAGCTGCCCTCATGTATTTTGAGGATAAAAAATTTCATAGAAAATAGTCACTAGAGAAAATTATTGGAGAAATTAATTGAGAAAACACCTCATAGTATGATAAATACAAACATTCTACCTGTGAGTGGGGAAGTCAGTGGTCTACAGATCATAGTAGGTGTTTTGGGAAAGTGTCACTCCATGATTATCCTGTTCCTGTATTCTGCCTTAGACACTTCTGGAAGGAGCATATTTGGCTGGAGAGAACTTTGATCTGGCTAAGGACATCTGTACATCAACGGCAAAGAAATGGGCATTGTCAAAAGAGACTCTGGGGAGAGGAAAATGGAACAAAACCAGAATGTATAGATCAAAAACTGAATTGTGTTATTAAGGGAGGAACTAAGATCAGAGAGATGGAGTTAAGATGCAATCCAACATGAGAATCATAGAAGATATGTTGTAAAGAGAGATGAGAACCAACTGGAGGCAGAAATTAGGGCAAGGGTTTGCAGTCTAAAAACCAACAGCAAAATCTGCAAATATTAGCCATAAAAATGCAACTATGGGCTCTTCAGAACAAAGGGGGGAAAGCAACAACCAAATTAAAAGCAAAGAAAACCTAAAACTGTCTGGTCAAGAGTACTGGGAATAAGGAAAGAAAAAAACAAACCCTGAGGATTAGAAACTGCAAGTAGTTGGTTCAGGATAACAAGTCTGGAGTTTAATGCCTGGAGCAGAGAAGAAACAAGGCTGAGAGGACAAGCTAGAGAAGACAGAGAATAGGGATGCGGCTGGGAGGAGCAGAGAGGATAAAGGACAAAAGTGATGAAAAATGTATTAACATTTTTTCTGTCCCTAAACTATTGATACATCAGAATGAAAGTCTGCAGGAATCATTTTGAGAGGTTTCAGACAGGCATTTGCCTCAGCCTCTGGCAGCTTGCTTGCTTCCCTGGTTTCCCTGTTCCCTGGCAACCCACCTGGGACCCTTCTGGAAAGCACTAAGCTCCTGGCTCCTCTGCCTTGTTCTCTAGCTGTCTCCTGGCTGGCTGGCTTGCTGCAATTAAAAATACATCATGTCCTATGTGAGAGTAATCAGAAAAACCCAGAAGAATGTTTTTCACACTTGTTCTGGTTGGGCATGCCAGCTTCTGGGCTGTCCATTTCTTCAGGAAGCACTGAACCAAGTGCCCCAGAAAGGCAGTAGCAGTGGAGGGAGGCTGCCTGTTTTCCCCGAGAATGGGCTTTCTGGTGAGTGAAGTAAAGGTGAAGTAAAACAATAGCTCAGTGCCTAAAAGTCACTTGGTCTTCCCTTCTCAAACCTGTTGACTATAGGTGGCATATAGGTGCCTGGGTACATCTCTTACTTGCCAACTGCTATCATAATTGGCCAGGGATTAATTTTATTTCCATTATAATGTAAAGTTTGCAGATTTTGTTTCCCAAATGAGAAAATTATCAAAAATGTGGAAGTTCTTAATTAATGGAAACTTATTCTTCTGCAGTTCTGCTACATGTCTCCTGCTGTATGTTCTCTTCCAGCATCTCAGTTCAACTCAATTCCTTGAGTTCTGCCATTCTTCTGTTAGCCTAAATCTTTGAAACCAAGCAACAAAATGCCCTATTTTCTCTCCTGATGGTTCACACATGAGGTGACAGCCTCCTACTGTTATTAGTTACCTTCATTTCTCATTGCCAGAGGTCTGCATAGTGACTGTGAATATTCAAAATCTGCTGCTAATCCTATGGAAATGCAATTTTTTGTGACTTATTTTTCTTTTAAAGAATAAAAAACAACTTAGAAAGTTGATGGCAAATAAGAAGCATTGAGCTTGTTAATTCAGTTACTCAATACTTGACAGATGTTAAAATTTATCTAAATGTGTAAATATCACTCCCCCTGAAGTATTGTCAAATGTGTTTCTCCCAGAAACATAGAGAATTAACCTATAGATCTGCAGAATGAACTGAGTCCTCCAGAGAAGTCTTTTACTTGCATGTTATGAAACTGCTTATCTGGAAAGGATGTATCAGAGAGAGTCTTAAACACCCAGCATGTGCCAGGGCTATTCTTTGCCCTTCCTACCCTCCATGGCTGGATAAGCAAGAGCCATAAGACCAGCTGCAAACTCAGAAGCTATAACTCTGAACTTTTTCACACACAAAAGTCTGCTGCAAGACACAGCCTATATGCAGAGTACCCTCTGACACCCATGCACTTGAAACTTGACCTTGTGTTTGTCTTCAGTAACCAGCAGGTGAGCAAATTGCTCACTGAAGTTCAAGATTGAAGTTCTAGTTACTACATCCCATGATAATAAAATAGAAGAGGAGGAAGGTCCAGTTTTCACAGAGCTTGCTTTCTGTTGGGAAGGTGGCAGTATAATAAAGGGTTATGGTCACTGTTTCTTTTCTGTCAGTATCAAATCAGAGTCATTTCTGAAACTCATGTTTGCTAGCAAATGCAGTATGTTAGTATGCACACTGACAAATATTTTTCATTATTGTTATTTTCCCAGATTCTGCTTGTCTCCAATGGAGGGAAGTTTATGAAAAAGACACTGATTGGAGAAGCTTATATCTGGCTTGACAAAGTGGATCTAAGGAAAAGAATAGTAAACTGGCACAAACTGATGGTCAGCTCCACACAAACACACTGAGCAGAGCTGTCTGCTTAGGGCACAAAATCTGCAGAGTCTGCTATAAACAGCATCACTCCAAGACTATAGTTTGATATCATTGTGTTTAGCTAGTCTTTCAGAATACAAAATAGAAAAGAGCAGTCTCTGGGCTACATAGCACACTTAAATGAGGGCTAGTACACTTGTTTTGCTGCAAAAGACAGCAAAAGTCAAAGAAAACCTGGGCCCAGAAGTTAAAGGGAGGCTGTTTGAGATGAAGACTGATCCAAGGGCTCCGTGTTGTTGGACTCTGTGAAGAGAGTAACTGAAGGAAACAACGAAGGCTGGAAGGCAGGTGCTATTGCAGAGCTGGGCTGCAGCTGGAGGCAGTGTGATGGGAAGAGCTGTCTGGTTTTCTGTGCAACCAGAAGGAGATGATTTTATGCAAAAGCACCTAGGGTGACTGACTTTGCAAATCTCACTTATCAGAAGTGCAAAACTCGTTCCTCTGCACCTTAGGATCTCTGATAATTTGCTGTAGTGAGATTATGCCACTTGACACAAACTGCAAGGTGTTTGCAAGAGTGGAAATGTTATTTTACATTACTTTTTTCCTTCTTTCTTTTTCCTTCAAAACCTATGCTGTGGAGAATCAGATCTAATTGTTTCATTTGTTTCTGTGTGTTAACAATGAATATAAACCACTGTCCTAAAATGCAATGGATAAAACGATACTAATGGTCTATAATTTGGGTTGTGGTTTCAAAGAAGGGACAGTATGTAAACCACACTATATCAGGGAGAAAAAATGCTGTTTCACTGTCAGTAACACTGCACTTCACCCTACCCTTTGAATTCACAGTTTCTAAGAAGTTTGGAATTGAAGAGACTTAAACACTAAGACTAACACAATTATTTCAACTAGTCCTTCCATTTTTCACTAACCAATATGATTATAAAACTATACAGAGACAATGAATTCTAGGCTCATTTGTGGGAATTTAAAAGCATTCAGGGCTCTCTATCAACACTAGTGACACAATTGAAATCAAAGGAGCAAGGATAGCAGGGCAGTTACTGGGAAATTAAGAAAATTAAGAATATCCTCTTGCTATCTCAGGTTGCTTTCTGAGTATAATCCACTCACCAGTGTAGCTTCTCAGTTAGGAAAGAAGTAAATTAAGAAGGTAAAACTTGCAACATGTAAGACTGTGTTGGCACCTCCACGATTAAAGCCCCACTCTTGGGGGGCTTGAAGTTAGCAGTTAACTCACCTGGGAAGAAACCACTGCTGGGATGGTTTAGGCCGGTTTTTATTCTCCCTTTGGCATTTTTTAAAGAAGGGAAAGCTTTTTCTCCATTCCCAGAAGTATAGCAGTTTCTTTAAAAAAAACAAAACAAAACAAAACAAAAACCAACAAGAATCAATATGGTACTAACTCCCATGTTACTCAGTAGTTTAGGATTTCACAGCTTTGTTAAAAAGTACTTTATCTGGAAATATTTTCTCATTACCTTTGCATATTTCAAAAGAAATTGCCAAATGTCTGCACTTAAAACATTTGCTTTTTTGCCCAATAAGGACTTTTCACAAATTATTTAACGTACATCTTATACTTTCTGAATATATGTAGTGCACTTCCACAAGTTGTACACCAACTTAAAATTTATTCTGGAAAATAATATATGCTTAAAAAGAAAAGGAAAAATAAGGCTCAGTTTTTTTAGAAGCTGGACCAATCATGAAAAAGCTACCCCATTTAATCTGGTGACACTCCCACATACAGTTTTTGATTTATCTTTGTCAACTTAATAAGGTGGAAAAAGGAATATGATAAGAAACACACAGATATTAATGCTACACACACCAAGAAAACTCCTGTTATGGATAACCTGCTGGTAGCCTGCTTACCTTGCAAGCAGAGCAATCTTACCAAAATCTTCTTACCCATCTTAAAAACACAGCATCACTGACAGTGGAAGTAGGATGTGTACTTTAATGTTGAATTTTATGCTTTCACCAGTGTACGTATACCCTACCTCTCATATATTTTCAAGGCAGTCCTCTTGAGTTACTGTAAACATCCTATATGTTTTGATGTTGTGTATGTTTTTTATAAGAAGTAAATGCTTCAAAGAAAAAAAAAATCCCAAATCAAACCAAAAAATTCTACGTGGCTATATTTGACATATATGTTGCTCTTTCGGTGGGTTATTTTGCAATCCTGATGGCTTTGGTGTGTTATTTCTTTTGACAAAAAAAAAAAAAAAAAAAAAAGGAAAAAAAAAAGCAGTCCAGTTTCAATTAACTGTGTGAACTACAAGCCATGAGGTGTGCAATTCTGTGCAAACTGCTGGTAATTTTGTTCTTGCTAAGATTTTGTTATAAAGACAGCAAGTCGTGCTGGTAGTTGCTATGGAGATTTCCAGCAGGAACGAGCACTGTCTGGCTGCCTTACTGGGAAGCCTTCAATCATCCCTCTTAATTGAGAAAGCAGTCAGGTGCCTCGCCAGCACACCTACAAATGTGGCCAAGTTTGCTAAAGTAGCTGTGTTGGGTGGCATAGCTGGGGCTGTAGGGAGCAGCTCCCTTTGCAGGGTGATCAGCTGTTAGCAGCGGGTTTGGTTCGAGCATCTTTGGTTCTCTGAACAACACACAGAACATTTCTGCAGGTTAAGTGGCAGGTTTGGGCTCCTATCAGGAAATCAGTGGGGTTTGTTGGGACTGTGGCACTGCTTGGGCCAGCTCAGCAAGGCCAGAGCTGCTTTGGTATCAGCCAGGATGGGTCAGTGACAACCCTGGGCCCACACACTCCCTCTTTTCCAAGGCAGCATCATTCAGAGGTCAGGGGATGCTTCCAAAGTGTGCCAAGTTCCTTTTTTTGACCAAATTTCTAGGTTGTACTGGAATCACTCTATGCAACACAGATTCATGTTTGAATGCATTTTTTTTCTTTTTTTCTTGTTTTACGAATGAAGTCAAGAAAAACTCTCTTGTGACAATGTTTTTTAAAAAATAATCAAAAAAGGACTATTAGTATTTTTTTACTTTTTTTGTATATATATCAGTATATTTTTTTTCACTTTTTTCTCATTAATTTTTGTTCCTTTTATCTGGCCAAAAGTGTTTAGATGTGGCAACAGCTTTTATCATTTCTGAGTGATTGATTATTAATGAGTTCACACATTTCTATGATTGCTTTGAAGACACATATTACAGGGAGGCAATAGCAGAGGCTTTAAACTTTTTTTTTTATTCATAAATCTGCTGAGTCAACCGAGATTGAAGCTGCTTCTGTGTTTAAGGCCTTGTATAGTGGAAACAAGCTGAAAAATGAGCAAAAGCACAGTGTGTGTGTTTACAAATGACAGGGATTTCTAACTTTATCATTATTATTGTTATGTGTATGAGCCGCAAACAGCCAGGTTTCTTTTTCCACATCAAAACCTGACATGAGAGTTTCTATGATGAATGTTGATCTAGTTCTTTCCATTACACTTTAAAGGGATAGTATCCAGGAGCAATGAGTGCTGCTTCTTTGTTAGTAGTCACGTTTTTACATTACATGGATCCTGTGTGGAAGAAACAAAACCCAGTCCAAACCAGTTAAAGTCAATAGTAACTAATCTATTAACTTAAACTGGTTTTCAATCAACACCTAGGAAATATGTGAGTTGTTTTTCTGGATGCTGGGTGTTTGCATGGTTAGGCTGTGGGATATGGTAGCTGGTAACCAGCTGATACTGATTCTTACTTTGAGGATGATGATGAAGAAAAAGAAGACATCTATTATATTGTAAGCTAGTGTGTGCCCAATAGAGATTATTTAATTAGATTTAGTTTCATGGAGATATCATAAAGATGTTAATAGTATTTTTAAAAATTATTATTTGAATCACAACTGACACTATTTTTAACTATTTTCATTGCTACAATGTTGAATGTCCCAGATTTCATTATTTGAGTATATATCTAGATATGTACATACCTATGTGAATAGCAGAGAAAATTTGTGTGAGTATAACTTATAAAGGTAATAAACAGAGAGGAAATTTAGTGTAAGTATCCACCTACATTATATTTAAACCCTAGTCCTACATGCCTTGTGAATTTTTGGTACACCTGGCATGTAGGATCCACTGCTATTTATGAATACATATTGCCTTTAGAAGGAAAATAGAAGGAATAATTGAAACCGGATACTCTCTCTTTAAATCATTAGAAACATCTTAATGTTTTCTAATATGTTCTGTTTTCTTATTTTGAAAAGATTAACAAGCAAATATACTGATGAACTCAAAAGTTATAATATATATAGATATCCAAAACTCAAAATAGATCACTTGAGCGAAAGCAGTTTTCTTAATTTGTTACCCTGTAAATAAGAAAACATTTTTGTAAAACAAACTGAGTTTAAGTTCTTAACTCCATCCGACATCCAAGCATGTGAATGTGTCCTTATTTGACTGTATTTCTAGATGTTCAGTGACGTGCTCAGGTGCTCAACAATGGCTGACTAGCGTGTGTGCTGTCATGCTACAGACAACGTGTACAGCATACCCAATGTTTTAAAAAATCCAAAAACACCAAAAAAACCCACAAAAAAAATTAGTCCTTGGAGAAATGTAATGTTTCCACAGTGAATGTTGCATGCATAGATGGTGGTTTGTTGATATTCATTTTGATTTTAATTTCTTTTAATTTTCATTTTGCTTCCAGATTCATCAGGAAAAAAAATACAGACTTGTTCTAAGAGTTGTAAAAACTGAAACAAAACCAGTATGAGAATTGTATAAAAATGCTTGTAAATCTGTCTGAGTTTTCAATTTATGTATAAATCCATGTCATGGTTTTGTGATTGTATACAGGATGTATCTTGAGAACTTATGCAAATTGTGCTGTATAAAGGCTGTTATCCCAGTCTGACAAATAAATATTTAAAATATCTGGTTTGCTTTCTTTTCCCTCATTTACATGAAAATCTATTTTGCTATTTCAAATTCCCCATTTGTTGCCCACAGTGGTTTTACTGTAATGCTGCTGTACACACTGCCCATAATCATCTGTCCTATTCTGACATTAACACACCTCCCAGGGTATCACTAACATCCCATGTTTCATTTTAAGATAAGAAATGGTTAGTGCATCAAAATTTGTCTTCAGACAAGTCAGAACCAGAACCCACATGCAGCTTGTTGATACCTTTGCACAGATTCATTTCTGGCATCCTATACAGAAAACAAATGTGCAGATGTCAGCACAGTTTGGGAATGCAACAGGGTTTTGTCTCCTCACTCTGTAGAAAAGATGAACTGAAAATGTAGCCTAACTCTGTACCTTCTACCTTCCTAAGAAGACAGAATATGTAAGCATCTGATAAACCCTAAAGGGATGTTCAGGCCCTTTCCTTCAGAAGAAAGAAGGTTTCAGGAACAATATATGGTTCATCACAAAGATGATCAGAATGCCTATCCTATAAGATCAGGCTGAGAGGTGGGATTGTCACCTTGGAGAAGGTTCCAGGGAGACCTTACTGTGGCCTTGTGGTATCTGAAGGGGACCTACAAGAAACACGGGGAAGGACTTTTTACAAGGGTTTGTAGGACAGGGGGTAGTGGCTTCAAACTGGCAAAGTTAGATTGCTATTAGCAATTAGGAAGAACTTCTTCACTCTGAGAGTGGTGAGACACTGGAACAGGTTGCCCAAGGAAGTCGTGGATGCTCCTAGTGTAGTGTTAGGTGCCCCTGTCCATGGCAGTGGGGTTGGAGCTACATGATCTTTAAGGTCCCTTCAAGCCCAAACCATTCTATTATTCTATAGCATATGTTCCAGGTACTTTGGGTACCTTTCTACAGAGAAAGTTACTTTCTCTAAGGAAATATTCATAGCTACAACCAACATTTCATCCCACACTCAGCCTTGCTTCTCAGTGTCCTCTTTTGGTGTGGAAGCTGCTGTTCAGCATGCTAGCCCTCTGGAAATAGAAAGCATTTCTGAAGTGGTGAAATCTTCATGGGAGAGAAAACTGGTAGGAATTAGTGGCCATGGAAGCTACAGATTTTTCTGAATCCAGCTCCAGGAAGTTAATTTACAGAAAGAAAATCTCAGGAATGTTAGCACAGAAAGAATGATTAAATAAAATGCTTCTTTTTAAATAATTTACACCGTTTAAGAAAGGCTTGTGTTTACTCAGCTAAAGTACTCAGCAGTGTGTGAAACATCTCCATGTGTGAGGTTTGAACTGCCTGCTGTCTGTGCTACACGCGATCAAACTGAGAATCTGGCAGCTCACGGGACATTTTCAAAATACCGGCTGAAACGGACGATTCCGTTTCTCATTCTGGCTCTGAGGACGGACGGCTCAGCTCTCAGGTGCGAAATGAAACGCCAAATAAGCGCCGTAAGTGCACAGCCTGAGAACAGCCTCACGCTTCAGCTGCAGCAGCCGAGGGCCCGCGCTGCCCCCGAGCAGCACCAGCCACAACTGCAGCGCCAGCCGCGGAATCTCCTCCGGCTGCTACTGCTGCATTCCGTATTATCTTACACAAAAACAACTCTCACTTATTCCTATCCCAGTGAAGTCACATATTAGGGACACCTCATTCTCTATTCTCTTTTCAGTGCACTCTCCATCCAGGAGTTTGTTGGCCTCAGGAGAAACGAGCCGATTTCTTGTTGTCTTTTACAACCGAAACCAGACTAATTTCTATCTGGGCTTTGGACTTTCTAATTTTCTCCCTGCATACCCTCATTACACCTTTGTAGTCATTATGCATAGCCTGACCCTTCTTCCAAAGGCCATAAATTCTCCTTTTTTTTCCCTGGGTTGCAGCCAAAGCTCCCTGTTGAGGCAGGCCAGTCTTTGCTGCCAGCTTCTCTTACAGCTCATGTCAGTGAAGTCAGCAAAAGCCCAGCTGCAGTATTGGGAAAGTGGAACAGGACTAGTGCAGGGCCCCAATCCCCCAAAATCCTCTTTTTATGAGAGAAGATACAGTATTTAAGCAATGACAGCACAGCACAGCTACTGGAAGGATGTTCAGTTCTCCAGGTTTGTTCTAAAAATGGTCTGGTCACTGCTTTAAAATTCTACCTACTTATACATAGAAAGTCTGTGATTGATGTATTTCTAACTAGTAAGTGGAAATATTAAGATTAATTATTAATATTGTGGTTTTTTTGTTTACTGCACATGCACATGCTTAAGAATAAAAACCAGTAGTGGTCTTGCTTAAGAATTCAGGTCACCAATTCACCATACAAACATGATTTCTATTAAATTGGGGATTTAAGGGATTCATAGAGGATTTTGAACAAACATTCTCTGCTAATCCTACAAGTAGGAGCTATGATGACTCCAACATCTCCCACTCAGCATTACAAAATGACAGAGTACTGATCATGCACAAAGATTTAAAGTCCTGCTCCACATACAAATGAAACAATTATTATCTAAAAAGAATAGCTGAAAGGGATACAGTAAATACAAAACAGGAAGAATAAGGTACCTTCCATGAGATATATTTGAAACTCAAAAAAAACCCCACAAATATTGTGGAGATAAAGTTGTTAGAGAATGGGTACTGGATGTGTATATTCCGTCACTATTTCCATATCCAACTGAAAATTAATTTTCTGCAATTGGCATTTCAAAATACAGAGGAATAAAAATTTGAAACTTACAGACTTTTTTATGCTCGTGAACAGACCATTGGCAAGTAAGTCCTAATAATGTTCAAGAATGTCTGCATCCTAGTGAGAATACAAGAGAAGTGATGATTTTTAAGCCAGTTATATCCCAAGACATACCAAGAACAATAAAGATGAAAAAAAAATTAAAATCCTAAGCTTTTTCATTCATGCAGTCTACACGAAATGGGGGAAGTTCTATTCCTTTTCACAGGTGGAGGAGCTGAAGCACAAGAAAGCTACAAGTATCTTTCCAAATATCTTTAAGTTACCATGACACTCTCATCTTTCTGTTGTAAATGACAGCCCTTCCTCAGTCCCTCCTCTAAGAGGAAAGGAAAAAAAAGCAAACTTCATTTCAACCACTGTGTTCTGAAAAACAAATTAATAAAATTTAGAATATTTTTTTTGTGTTTAAAGAGAGAAGGTCAGAAAATCCTACTAAAGAAAAGGAAGCTTTCCTGCGGATAACAAGTGCCTGGAGCTTGCATGTTGTCTTTGAATCAAGCAGATTCGGGCTGAACACATTTGGGCAACTGCTCAGAGCCACTTGCAGTCTGCTCTAATTGACAGTGCTCATTTTCATCAATGGCTTTGAGAAGCTGGAGGAGCTTTTACAACCTGGGGCACTTAATTCTTGCTTCATCCCAGGCATTCAGCAGATGGAATAAAAAAAAATAGAAAAAAAAAAGAAAAAAATTCTACTTGAAAGCTAAGACTGTTTGTTAGGGCTATATGCTTTTCTCAATCTCATCTAGTGTGACTTCAGGGCACAGTAAAATCTTGTATTATTTTTCTTCTTTTCATTACTGCATTACAGACAGAGGGACGCAGGCATGCAAACTTCTCAACAGTTTTCCTACTAGAGTTCATTTAATGTCATCTTTTTCAGATAATATTGGTGGTTTCTGTGCTGTTACTCCACAGTTTTTTTCTTTCTAGTTGTGGTGTATATCATGCAGATGGGAACTCATCACCTAGTTCACTTCTTATCTCCCACCTTCTTATCTTAGATTAACTCTATATTCAAGCACAGAAGAGCAATGAAGAGGCCTGCATCGTTAACATTTAAATTTAGGCAAAAAATAAATCCCACTTTGTAAGTCTTAACTGTCACCACAGAATTGCAAGCCCAGGGAACACTGATTTCAGAAGCAGCAGTAATGCCTGGTAAGCAGACACAAGTGACTTGATTTAATGAAAATAAATCCTGTGCGTAGGCTGAAATCCTTTGTTGATGACAGGCAGACTAATTGGTACTGTATGATATATATGCTGTACACACCCTGCTACAATCAACACAAAGAGTAAATGTAAAACAATGCACCTGCCTAGAAACTCCAAAGGGCAATATTAATCATTATAATAAGATCTCAAAGGCAAGGTTTAATCACATAATATCATCAGTTAAATAATGAAGTAGTTGTTAGTATACAGGTCAACAAAAGAGCCAGGAGAAACAGAAAATGTGGTGTTAATGAAGGAGCAATACAACAACATTATGGCTTGCTGCCTGGGGGGAAAATGTTCCTTTATATCATTGAATTACCTTGAAAAATTTCTATGTGCATATTTTTTTACATCTTTCAAACTGAAGAAATAGAGTCTTTGTAAAATATGATCCATATAATTATTTTTTTTTAAATAATTAACATTTGTGAAAAGAGCATCAATTGGTGAAAGGTGCAAACTGATGCTTTCAGTTATATGGATTTAGTATCACTGACACATACTAATGCAACAAGTGAAAATAATTCACTGTTATATCTTTTTTTTTTTTTCTGCAGCTCTTACTCCTGCTTATAGCAATGCCAAGTAACAGCATCAAGCAACAATATTTTTTTTTCCTAGGCCCACCTATTTATTTTTAAATGTGCTGCATCCCTGTTTGCTGTGATTCAGCACATGGTTTTAGCTTACGTGTGGGGAGGCGGGAGCAGAAAACACACCCACAGACCTGCTTACAATTCTGAATATACTTCATCTAGTTACTTAATAAAAGAGAACTCATTAGAGATGGTGCTGAGGTGCAGCACAAAGCTTGGTGAATGGTGAAAAACAGGAGAGCTCTTTCTGTACCAGAGGAGGTGCAGGACCTGCTGTGGACACCCAACAGCAGTGCCCAGGGAAGGGGGCTGGGGTGATCATGATCCTGCTCCTGCCTCTGTGCTTGCCCTTTATACCCTCCTCTTATTTCCTCTGTGCTTTTATGTTTCAGGTTTTATGCGTTTCTTTCTGTGTTAACCAGAACAGCAATAATAATTTTAAACACTTTCATTTGTCAAAAAAAGGCATTAAGATTCCCTAGTGTTCTGAATATTAATATTATTTTTTAATGATAGTCGTGGATGTGATACATTCCCCGTATCAGATACATTTTGGCCAGCCTTTGAAAACCTTGATTCAAACTTCAAAGGAATATGAAAAATGCTGACTAGAGATATGAGAATAAGGAATAAACGAGCGAGTAAACTCTCTGAGGAAGAAAACACAGGGGCTAAATAAATCTGGAGCAGAAATATGTGCTATCATTCAGTTTTAAAAGACATTACTTGAAGACAATATGAATGCATCTTGTGATATAAATATGGTGCTAAAGTTAGAGAAAATAGAGTTTTTCTATAATGATAAACTAAAAATAAACATCAGTAACCATTTTATGGAAAATTGCTTTGTACAGACACTTTATTTTCAATGTAATTTAAATGTTCTTAACAGTGATAGAACTACTTAGAAGAAGACAGTTAACTATTTTTTATATGTTATTTAGAATAAAGACCTGTTGTAAGCTGCCATCGTTACATATTTTATTAGGGCCTGTGAAACTCAGAAGTTTAACTCTGAGCTTCACACTGGATTTCTGTTTGGGGTTTTTTTTTTTTGACATTTAAAGGTTGTAGATTTCAAAGTAAGCAGCAGACGGCAGCAGCGAGAGCATCACTGCTTTCGGCTTTACTCATCAGGCATTTAGAATAAATAAGCAAAGATAGCAAGGTTTGTAACTTTTAGTAGACATCAGAGGGAGAAGCTCCCCTATCTGATTAGTCTAGGTCTTAGTTCTAAGGAAAAAAAATAAACAAAAATGTAAAATTGTATTTTTGCCTAAATAAAATGTTGCAGATATTTATAAATATTCACTTAGCCACGTCAACGCTGAGAAAGTTTTGGCTTTAGAAACACACACATTTCGTGAGTGGATCTCTTTATATATCAAAATGTGTTTTTCATTAAAAATGAACAGCAAAGTCTATATACCAAGAATTTTGAGGCATAGACTTAACATAAAAAAGATGTAATCAATGCACACATGTATTTCTGAGTCCATAATCCTAATTTTTACAAGCTTGACATGTTGTGGACAGCTCAGGCCACTCACAGTGATTCAGCCTAATGAAGTTCAACAAGTGTCAGAGTCCTACACCTGGGGAGCACCCACCCTATGCACCTGTACAGGTGAGCAGTACCCACTGGAAAGCAGCTCCATGGAAAGGGACCTTGGAGTCCTGAAGCATGAAGCAAAACAGTATTAAAAAATAAATAAAATAAATAAAATAAAATATAAAATAAAGCAGCTGTGACAGCCTATTGATTTGGTAACACTTTCTAACCTCAGAGTTGAAGTTCTATACCTAGCCATTGGCTGTCAGATGTGGGACTCTCCCAGACTGTCATGAGGGGAAAACGAGGCTTGAGTAATGAAGTGAAGGTGAAATAATTCTGTCCCTTTCCACAGAGAAGCTCCTCCATAACGTGCATACCACAAGAAACAGGCTGCATCTCTGCACACATGCCAAAGTACAACTGCTCTCTGAGTCTCTTCAGAAATTCATTAGTGTTTCTGATTTAATTTTTCTTTTGGTAAAACACTGCAAACAGTAAGGAGCTGCTCCACCAGCCCTGAGTAATGTACCGCCAGGAGTTGGGAAGTCTGCTCATTGAAACGAGCTGGCACTGAAAAGTTCGGAGAAGTAGCTGGATTTCCTTTTTTGATTTGATTCACAGTAAATTTACAGATTATGAGCAAACACTCCCTCCTGCCACGAGGTGGTGTCATAAGCCCAGAAACGTGGGTTTGTGCTTTACAGGAAAGGAGGGAAAGGTACAGAATTTTTTAACACTTGCTATACACTGATTTAAACCTTTGGCATGGCTTAGGGTCAGAGCAGCCCCTTAGATCTAGAACAGATGCTCTCTGTTAACACCCCTCCCTCCACAAAGGGGAAGAGAAAGGGAGGTTTTCACAGAATCACAGAATGTCAGGGGTTGGAAGGGACCTAGAAGATCATCTAGTCCAACCCCCCTGCCTGAGCAGGGTC
>JANHGL010018366.1:0-13385 GCA_024611195.1 Ceyx melanurus
TGGGGGAACAGATTATTTACTGCTTCTGTAAATCATGTCCCCTTCCTCAGAAGCATCAGGCTCCCAAAAGCTCTGACTTCATCCTGGGGATCTGGTATTTGATCATGTTTCATTCTGATAATGATATAAAAGAAATGTTTCCACAGGATTCCATGGAGTTAATAGGAATTAAATCAATAAAAATCAGAGTTCTCTAGTTCTGGTCTAATGTATAAAATAATGTCTCCACAGGATTCCATGGAGTTTTCTGCTGGCAATTATTCATACACTGAAGGCAGGAAGAATAAAAGAAAGTGATAATTAGCCAGGATGGGATGAATTCCTCTTCCACTCTCATGTTGGGTCTACCTTAGTGAAATAAATCATTGTCATTTCGAAGTACTAGAAAGAAGATTTTAGGCAACAACTTAGCTCAAGTTTAGCTGTCACCAAAAAAAAATAGATTTTCTTTCAGGATGTTTAACACTAAACTTTAGTCCTGAAGTTATTGCAATACAATATTTTTGACCCATAAGGAAAAAGTAAATGTGCTTTTACACAATAAGCAAATCAAGAAGAAAAATGAAGAATGTTGATTATATTTTGTGATTCACTTGGGTCTTGGTCATTTAATTTTTTTTCTCTATGGATAAAAAGAAAATATCCCAATTCTATGGGAAACTCCTGCTTCTGGGACACTGGTTGGTTAGCAGAAAAAAAAAGGCAGCAAAATGAACAAATCTTTGATGATTTATGTCACTTTTAATCCTAGTCCAGCAAGTAGAAAGAACTCATTCATTCAATTATAAGGACTGATCATTTTCTCATTATTTCTTAGTATCTTCTATTATTGAATCTCATTTTCCATCATATCTGTGCATTGCTCTCACCCCATAATGAAATCCAGAGCAGGGATAGTTAAAATAGTTTAAAATAGTTAAAAATAGTTATGTTTTTTGTTTGTAATGGCATCCTAAAATTACCTGGTTTGGAATCCTCCTCTTTAAGCATCCGTTTACACGGGGGCATGTTGTTCATTGGCATCACAGTTGGTTTAGGATCTGAAATCCATTGCTGGATGAGAAATTATCACTGCACTTTTCATGATGTGAGGGTTTGGCTTTTAAGTTCATCCTGACAAGCTTGTATTATAAAAATATGGTATGTTTTATCACACTTCTGATTAAATTCACCCTGGTAAAAGAAAATACCCATGTAAGAAGATGCTGAGCCTTCTGCAAACTGTGTTTTCCTTGGCTTTTGAAAGCAGCTGCTCTGGCTGCAGACAGCCAAGTGAGTTAATTCATCTGTATTGATAAGGAGCCACTGATCTGGGGACTGACCACAGAGATGAAGTTGGCCCAGGGCTCTGGAGAGCACTCACTTGCTCTCTTCTTGCCAAGAGAATTCCAGTCCAAAAGAAAGAAAACATTCCCCTTTTATGGTCTAGCCTGGAAATCTCCACAGAGCTAGAGAAGTGCTTAAGTGTCACCCCTTGTCAATCCCTTCTCCCACCCTGGGACAAACCTGACTTGTGGCAAGCAGAAAAACTGACAGATGACCAGCAGCTAAATGGAAATGCTTTCCTCTCCTTAGTGCTAAAAAAGCTTCTGCTCTTCAGTTTCCCTTTTAGACCTGGAATGGTGAAGGGAAGGATGAAAATGTGCACAGTGAATCCCTGTGTCATCCCTTCTGTAATCTGGATTTCTATCTGCCACTCGACTGAGAATGTGTTTGCTCAGTCTGGGAAGATGAGTCAAGTCCATCTGGCTGCCTCCTCACCCCAGAGTGATCCAAGAGGCTGACTCCTATCCCAGCCATTGCACAAGGATCCCTGCCTTCTTGGAGGAAAATTGCAACGAAGAGGACAACAAACATGTCTAAACACTCCCATAGTCAACATCTTCATTATCTCCTGAGCATCCCCTCTGCAGCTGACCACATTTGACTCCTGGCAACCTGCAGCTTCTGACAAATCTTTTCAAGATTTCCATGCCCTGTTGGTTTTGAAAGTAAACCACAAAACCCTGCTACTGGTTTTGTGCAAGTGGTGATGCTTCCCCCCAGTGCTTCAGCAGCTCAGGTTTCTGAGAGGTGGGGAAACAGGAGGCAGAAGCAGGTTTTGGTCAGCCTGAGAAAATGCCACACCTCCTGCATTACAGTGCAAAAAGACAACTGGAGAAACAGGTTTGCTAGCAGAGAGAGAAAAGCTGCTGTGTGCCTCTGAAAAGGGCAAACCAAACATTCTTTAATCCTCTAGAAAGTCAGATTTCCTGGCTTTGATATTGTCCCCTTGAAGTGAAGATGTTAACAAAACCAAACAAAATCCTCTCCTTCTTTTGAAGGGGAGGTTTAGTAAAGAGCCAGGCAGGTATCTTTTCTTCCCCCCCACTTCTGAGATTTGATTCTCATCCAAACCAAACATATGGAGGTGTCTTATCACTTCTCTTGCCCATTTCCTCAGGAACTCCAAGTTATTATAGTGAGAGAGAAGAGTGCCAGTCAAGCTGACTCATATGTGGTAAAATATGCCTTCAATATTTTTATATTAACTAATATATTAGTCAATATATTATAGTTAATAATTTTATATTAACAAAACATTTTTGTTGTTGTTCATATGTTGCACCTGAACAGCTCTTGGAGTTTAGAAATTCATCAGGTGATTGCTCAGAGTGCAGAAAGTCACCATAATTGTAAAGTTTGATCCTGCTTTTCTTGGATGAATGGGAAATACTGTCTGAATTTCAATACATCTTTAATTATATGAACTGTGAGGAACTTTCTCCACACTGTAATAATGACATATGGATATGCAGGGAAGTCTTTAGCATGGAAAAGCTTTTCCTACCTACCAAAGTAACACTTCACCACTGAAACTTTTTTTTTTAGGTCCCAAACAAGACTTTGGATCCAGGTCTGGAAAAAACCCCTCCTGTTTTCCACTACATTTGAAAGGTGGTGGTGATATATACTCTTCATAGCAAACTGTGTGGAGATCAGGAGACAAGCTGAGTGCCATTGCTGAGGAAATACTGAAGATTTAGAAGAAATTCAGGTGTAGATGCATATTTCTGAAGAAGGAAACTACAAGAATTTTTGAATGCTGCAAAGATTTAAACCTCTTGTTGACACATTTATTATTATTGTTGTTGTTATTTTATTACTATTATTATGATGCAAATATCTGGAGTACAGAACAAGAAAGAAAATGATGAATTCCCAGGTAATAAGTTCTCTGAGACAAGGAACATCTCTCTGCTCTTGAAGTCTAAGGGTAATAAACTCACTGTCTCCTTGAGCTGTCTGTAAGCTCACAGCCTCATCACCACTCCAACCAGAGATGCCAAACCCCCTGAAAATGACTTGGAGAGCATCAATTCAGCTTCTTGGAGTTTTTTAAGGCCCTGACAATCATCTGGGTCTCATCAAGGATTTGTCTTCATAAGGAGGTCCTTAGTGAGCCCCTAATTATGGGTTATGAGTGTCCAAACCTTGAAGACTGTGAATGTCAGCACTTTGTGAAAGCATCACAGCCTCTCCCTTTAGAAAGGTCAGTGGCACCCTGCTCGAGTCAAACCTTCTCTGCAGCTTGAATTGCACCTCTATTATTCCTTGCTCTCTACTCCTCTTGCCCATTCCTTTTCCAAATACCACACAGGAATACAAGGATCATCTTTTCAGTGCAGAGGAGCTACCCCTTTGGATGGAAGAAATCAGTCTGGAGCCAGTAGCACTCCAGCACACCATTCCAGCAGCCAAGATCTGCCCCTGGCCATCAGTCAGTGGAAACATGCACATTCAGTGGTAGGCTCTGGCCCCAGAAGGAGAAGCAAAGAGTAACAAGAGCAGCTGGAACTGCCAAAGGGATTTAGGTTGGCAGAATGTGTTTAACCTCAACTGGCATGTGGTCAGGACATGAGAAGCTAATAACTCATCGCTTGCAAAAGCTGCTTCTTTCTGGAATAGAAATGTTCAGAACATTGGCTTTATTTCTGTCAGCTCTGAAATGAAAAGAAATCCCAGTTTCCATAACACTCTGAGGTGTGAACATTCACTGGTCTGACTTGTTGCAAATCATGAAATCCATGAAACCAAGAGCACAGGGGCTCTGCTTGAGGATTCTCCACTTACCAGCCCAGACTTCAGACCCAGCCTTCCCTGGGGAAGCACTGGTAGATATGATTTAGATGGTGGAGAAGCCTCACAGGGGCAGAGAGGTGACCCTGCCAAGGCCCTGAGGAACATCCCTCTGGAAGAGACTGCCCACCACACCAAACCAGACAGCACAGTGTCAGAAATGACTGGCAATGTGCTGATCAGAACTGCAGAGTCTGTATCAACAGCCATGAGAATGTCACAGGCACTACCCAAATCCTGTTCAATTCAATAAATCAGCTTTTCTTCCTTCATAATTTAATTTTTACATAGTAAGCAGGCCACACGGTAATTCTTATTTCCATCATTTCCATTCTTTTCCTTCTCCTCTCTTCAAAGCAGTAGCTGGATTTAGAATCCCATTTAACTCTCTCCACATACAGAATTCAGATCACTAACTCAAATGTCAGGGTAAATATAACCTATATATATCATCTATAACCTATATATAACCTTTAGGTATCCTGAGTAACAGAAAAAAAAAAAGTAGCCTCTCCATTTTTAATTTGAAAGGCCCAGTTCATAATTTAATTTTTAAGTTGACATATGTGGAAATATTTGGCAAAACTCTGAGTTTTACTGAAAAGTCCCCCAGAAGAAACTTGAAAATTGTGATGGCAAAGAAAGTTTTGTTGTTTGGTTTAAGAGAGATCAATGTAAATCTTTTAAGAAGCATAACAGTGTGATATTAATTCTTAATTATAATAATATATATATCATAAAGAAATAATAAAACAACAGAATGCACAGTTGGATAATTCTAGAGATACACACTCTTAACTACATAAATTCCTAGATCTGCAACCACAAATGGTACAAGAAGTGGAAATTCCACCTCTGCTTGTTAAGATATAGTATTTCAGGACCAAATGCGTGCCTTAGAATCCAATTCTAGATCTCCTATTTTTCCTCACCAAGAGCACATCCTGACCTCACTGCTCCTTGCCAAGGCTTGGCCTTGAGATGTGCTATTTAAAAAGCAAAGAACATGAACTTGTTCTGGGAATATTTCAACCTACAGCTCAGCAAAAAGCCTTCATCTGAAACCAGTGAACTTCTCAGGACCACTGAGGATTGACCAGAGGGGCCAATTAGCTGTGGCAGAGTCTCCCAGATTCTGTGTCAATAATTGATAAATCCAGAGAGCAGGCAGGCCTTTCGTACTGCTTTAAAATTCAAGTGCCACTTCTCAGCAAGTCTGTGCTACCCACCTGCATTCAGAGGACAAACACAGACCTAAACCCAGTGAGGATGTAGCACAAACAGGCACAGTGCATTTTCGGATATATTCTTTCTTTTATATGTTAGATATCCATATTCTTCATAGAATAAAATAGCTACTTTGCTTTGCTTCCCAGGTAGCATGGGAAGGTAGCAGTTAGCTGTCACTGGAAAGAGCACAGATCAGTTCCACAACAAAGGCAGGCACCTAAAAAAATCTGTTTTCTGCCTCAAGACAGGAGCAACCAATATCTTGAGGCATTTCTGCTCCCCTTCTGGTTACACCCTCTGCTTGTTCTGACTCCCAAGGAAAGAAACTTCTCTCGGAAGCCATAGACTGCTTTTGTGTTGGGAATATTATTTAGCTAGGAATGTTTTCTTATGCATAGAATGCAGTGAATAAGTGGATGGGTTTGTCCATGGTCAGAGAAGACAAATATTCTGTGTTTCAGAGCCTTCCTTGCCTCACCAAGGTCCCTGACTTCTGCTCCCTGCTTTACCAAGTGTGAATCCACTTCTTTACCAGAGCTGGGGCAGATTGCAGAGCATTCTGGGATGTCAAAGCCTGCCCTTCCTTAGCTGGGTTGAAGTCAATCACTCGTTTGGCACAGATCAATAAGAGTATTGAAACCAAATATTTGTGTGCTGCACAGAAAATTTGCTTTTTGGCTTTAGAGCTTGCTGGGCATGCAGTGTTGCTTTTTCCAATTGATGCTGAAATTTCCAAACTTTCCCCTTTTATTTTGACAGAATATGTATAAAAACCCATCAGTCTTTCATGCTGAACATCTGAAAATCAATTCAAGTGTCTTTGTGCATTCCAAACATTAATTTTCTGTATCATTTCCTTGCCAGTGTTGAAGATTCTCTACGGTGGCAAATTCATCAGAGCTTCACCAATATGCTCATGGAGAGAGAAAAAAAAAGGAATGAGTGACATTTCTGATTGAGAAGCATCATCTGAGAATTAAGGTAAATAAGTTCCCAGACTATCATTTATTTGTATTATAAATCTGTGCAAAAAAAACCCCACTGCAGGCAACTGCCCAAGGAAGAGCATGCCCAGCTTTGGGTGTGCAGCTGATGGGGTCCAGTTTAGTATAACTGTTTTCTGAAAGAAATTCCATTTAATATCAGCCAAGAAAATCTTGGCTTTCTCTAAATATGTGACCCAGAAGAAATGGATTCATTTTGAAGGGCACAGTAATCCTTTCCTGAAGCTACTGTAGATATTTAGATATCTCTGGCAAACTGTGTCTGGTTCTTATGCTCAAGCCTAGAATGAGACCTGGATAAACTCATTTTCATGTGGTGTAAAAATAATGTATTTAGCTCCATGTACTCCTGAAATGCTGGCATTGCTGACTCCACAAAGATTCTATTCATATTTCACAGTTAGAAGATAGATCTGCTTTATTTGGCTTTATTTTTTTTTAAAGAGAGCTTGATGGGTTTAAGGAGACGTCTTTTTCCATCAAAATCAAAAGTTAACTTGGAAATATATGAAAGAATGCAAATTAAATTTACTGAATGCCATTTTATGATCCATCCCCATGCATATAATTGCCATAGGTAGAAAATACATCTGTGGTGAAGGAGTGGAAAATTGGAACATTATGGTGTTTCCACCAGGCTCCCTTGTTAGTGAATCTAAACTAATCTTTAGTGAATTCCTGAGAAAGCATGAAGAGGTTTCTTCTTCTCCAACAAAAAAAAAAAAGTGCTGAGCAAGGGAAATTGGAGCCAGAACAGACACTGCCACTTTGCTCTAAGGATTTGGATAGATTATGTAATTTGATTTCTGCAAGGACAAAACTAAACAGTGATTGTGGCCCGTTCTCCCTGGAGTATCTGGTAATGTATATTAAGTCAACTTAATATAAAAAGTAAAACAAAAAAACCTTTGAATAAGGTCTTCCAAACTGGTGGTCAAACTGAATTTTCTGGGCAGATTCACAACACACTGTAGTCTAGTGAAACTGTGACTAAGTTTACCTCCTATAGCAGCATTTTAATGCCTTCATACATGACATGACTTTAAATTAACTAACCAAAAAGCATCATGGAGCTCAGTGGGGTCTAAGTATTCACCCTGATTTTTAGACAGATTTTACAGGTTCCTTAATGCCATGCTACTCATTTCCTTCAGCCCTTCTTTGCTCAGGCTATACCATCAAATCTTCCAGGTGAGTACTACTAATATGGGATGTAAGAGCTTCAGGGGGGCACAAACTGCATCAAAACTCTGGTCTTGATGATCTTTGGAGGTCCCTTCCAACCTCTACCACTCTGATTCTGTGGAGGCCTCACAACAGAGCATGTGGAAATGAGGACAGAGAAGGAAATTCTCCCTGACATCTCCTGTCTCTCCAGCTCCTCTCTGGCAGCACAGTGGGACACTGGCTTGACACTCAGAGGACCTGCCCCACAAAGGCATGGTGGTCCTCTCTGGTAGGAAACCACCAGACTCTAGAGAGGATGTCACATCACAAAAGCATTGTGCCCCTAATGGGTTACTAGTTCTACCAGATCTGAGGATAACTGGAGGCTCCAAACACTGCACTCAGCAAAACAATCTCTACCTAATTAGAGTGCCAAGGGCTTGATGCTTCTAACCCTGTTTCCCCATGAAACTCTCTCCTGGATCCACAGAGCCCTGCAGTGGAAGGATTTCTGTACCACAAAGCTGTGGGAGAGAGAACTGCCTCAGCATATTCCTCCAAAGGCACAAGACCTATAATTTTACACCAAATAGGCTCTAATTGCCAGTAAAAGCCTTGCCTGTGCTGAGGCATTGTCCAAGGGCTTGCCTTTGCTGTGCAGAGAGTCAGACCCTCCCTCTGTCCACAAAGTAAAGCCCTCTGACCCAGGGCTTTAAATACAGACTCATTTATCTGGCTAGGATTACCTACTGAGAAAACCATTGAGAACTAATGATGTGTCCATTCCACTTCCCAGTGCTGAAAGACAGGCTGGCTGGGAAGCACTGGCCCAGATTTCAGCTGGAAATGGGTAGAGAAGTTGCTGAGAGGAACCAAAAGGTATATTTGCAGTTCTTCAAATCACCTTTTTGACTGCAAAGAACAGTCCACTGGTCAGGCCAGCAGAGAACCTGGATTCAAGTAGCTGTTCTGCCACAGATTATCCTGAGGCAAGCAGCTGGTTTGGTTTTTTTAGGCCTCAGAGACACAAAGTTTTTCTACATTGCCTTTTTATTTTCACCTCCCATCTGCCAAAATTGGGAGTGACAGTTGTTCACTGCTTCACAGAACACACTGAAAACTTGGAATTGCTCTAACTTTGTGGTAATAGGAGCTGAGGCCATTTGAAACCAACAGGCAGACACTGGCACAGGCTGCCCAGGGAGGGATTTGTGGCACCATCCCTGGAGTGGTTTAAAATCCATCTAGATGTGGTGCTTGGGGACATGGCTGAGTGGTGGGCTTGGGAGAGCAGGGTTAATGGTTGGACTTGATATCATCTTAAAGGTCTTTTCCAGCCTAAATGGCTCTGTGATTCATAGAAGATGCTGTGATGCCCTGGAAGAGAAGCTCAGGTGATCCCTGGGGAGTGCATTAGGTAGGTCCTAGGACTCCTAGGTAGGTCCTATCACTCCTTAGGTAGGTCTCAGTTTGGGTAAGCTGACATCATTCTGACTTCCAGTGCATCTTAAAGCATTGCAGAAATAAGAATATATATAAATATACTTTTAAGAGCATGAGATTGATGCCAAGGGCTAATGCAAGCTGGTAGCAATGAAGCAAAAAGCAATATCCACGGGCTAGGGACATCAGGTTCTTCTCTTTGAGACACAGAGAAGCAAACTCTTCCCATCCCAGCTGAGATGGTGGCACCCAGCATTCTTGAAATAAGACATTTCTCCACAAGTACACCATGAGCATATCCTGCTCATTTCCCCTTCCCTTGGATTCTACTTCCATCATCCTAGACAGCCTAGGAATGCAGGATCAGAACTTTGAATGGTGAGTCTCTGATGTTCCCCATATTTTAAACCAGGATCTGTGGTGCAGCACAAAATCCAAGCTCAGGATCTGGCACATATGTCATCAAATGTGTTAGAATTTATGTTTCTAAATATGAAATATGCTTCAATCTATTCTTAAACAAGATAGAGTCAGATCTACATCTGCTTTGAGCAGTTTTTGTTAACATAGAAAGGTAAAATAAACTATTCCCAGTTATACCATATTACTTTTAGTTTTATTGTGCTACAGAAACACAGTTTTTAAGTAATCTGCTGTTTAATATGGATTACCTGGATATTGACCTTTAAAGGCTGAGTTTATATGAGCTAAATTCTAAGGGTAGGGTTTTTTAATAGAACCAACCTTGAAAAAAAGAAGAAAAATCCTTATCATGAACATTTTCCTTTTCCATTTTCCCCTGCTTCATCCACTGGACTGCAGAGAGGATCATCCACTTAACAGAAAGAAAAAGCATATGTCAACTTGCCTCACCTACAGAGCCTTCAGGCAAAATCCATCACTTTTTGGGGACTGTCAGGAACTGAATAAATCAGAGATAAGTGGGTTAAAATGTCAGGACCCACTGGGACCAAAATAAATCTGCCACATTTTTTCACCCGACTGAAATCCTAACTGCAGTACCACCAGCACCTCATTCATTCATTTAGGAAGACAACATCAAACTCTTCATGATTAATTTTTATTATATATATATTTTTAAGTAAAAAACCCACAAGCTGTTGGCTTTTTTTTTCCCCCCTCCCATTGCAATAATTCTGTGGAAGTCATCTTGTACCAAAGGTCAGCTAAACGTGATGTGAAAAATGGTGCTAAAAGGCTTTCAAACTTTGTTTATTAATAGATATAACCCTTTCACCTCTGCTACATCTGTCACCTCTAGGTTCAATATCATCTATCTCACTGGTCACCTGCCTTCTTGTTATTAGCACAGGAAAACGCCACCAAAAAAACCACCCTGAACACTCCCAAACCCATGACATAAAAATGCAGGAGAAGAATTGCCTGAGCTCTGCTAATAAAACATAACCTAACATGGAGCAAGCAAAGGCACTGAGGGGAGCCTCTGGCTTCAAAAGCCTTCCCCAGCCCATTGATCATGGCAGACAACAGGGAGTGACCTCACACAAACACAATGTAAACTCCCCAAACTCATTGATGGCATTCCTGGAGCTCTGGCTGAGTTTATAGTGCCTCTCTGTAAACTGTTTGACAGAAGCAGTGAAAGATGGAGACAGAAAAGGGGCTCCTCAATACGAGGAACATACCACCCCGTGCAGCTGGATGCAACTGAGTTCTCCTGCAGCTTGCTTTGATGTTCAAACAAATCTTAGGCCGAGATGTATATTAACTGATTATTTTTTTTTTAGAGGATTCTGCCAGTCTATTTTTGCTTCTAGATAGCCCCAAAATGTGCTAAAGTAGGAAAATTCCCTGAGTGTCTCTTAAGGACATGAAAACAAAAGAAATGGGAAAGACATACCATTTTATTTTGCATTTATCAGGCAGAATGTAAGTGGTGTGTAAGGCAAAACATGCACTCAGAGAGGCACGTGGGTGTCTCTTTCTGGGTGGGTATCTGTCCTTCCCTCCCTCCCCTCATCTCTCCCTTCCTATTCCAAGCATCCACAACTGTAAATCCCTCAGTAATTTCACACTCACTTGCACCAAAAGTGTTTCAAACTCCAAAATGAGGTCAATTAATTGCAAGGCAAAAGCCCAAATGTGAACACACAGAACCAGAGTAGGAGGCTGGAGGAAGCAGCAGGATGATATCAGCATGATAAATCATTTATTTGCAAAAAAAAAAAAAGATGTTTTGGTATTGATTGATAATTAAAGGGTTCTCTTACTTGGATTATTAGCTGGAAATTATTGTAATATATATAATATTCTTGTAGATGGAAAGCTCAAGAACTGGTTTGTTGGGTTTTTTTAAGAGAGATGCTGCAGAAATTTTCTAGAAAAAATATTTTTGACATTTTAGACATTGTACTGCAGCAACTAAGTGGATGGGGAGGAAAGAGACTGGATATCCCTCCCTTCTGGTTTTAAGCCATCCAGACTAGCAACAGGTCACTTCTTTCCCTGCTCCCAAAAGAAGGAAATCAAACACTGAAGTTGCACCTGAAAGTGGTTTTTACTCTGCTCCAGGACAGGAATTTGCTTGGGAGATGGTTGCAGAGACAGCAGCAGCATTTTGTCCCAGGACACCCAATTAACCTGCTGTGCTGCAAGGAACCATCACTGCCTCATCTTCAACTGGGTCTAGCTCCTTCCACAGACTCCTCCTCCAACCTACTACTCTCCAACTCCAGGACTTCTTGTATTCCTGGTCCATTGAGGTAGGTCCTCCACCCACAACCTTTTCTGCCAACCTGCTTTCTCCAGCAGCAGCATCTTGCTTTTCTCTCCTCCTGCTGTTCCTGCTGTGCCATGGCTGCGTCCCTGGGGAGGTGTCTCTGGATGGCAGCATCCCTGGGGAGGTGTCTGTGGATGGCTGCACCCCCAGGGAGGTGTCTGTGGATGGCAGCACCACCTTGTGCTGTTCAAAAAGCAACTGCATTGGCCGGGAATCGAACCCGGGTCAACTGCTTGGAAGGCAGCTATGCTCACCACTATACCACCAATGCTCTGCTGCTGGTTATTCCAGCCTTCTCTTCTAGTTTTCATCTGTTCCTGGTACCCAAATTTGCCTGACCACTCACTGATGAATTTCACCTCCTTTCACTATCATTAGCCAAAGAATTACACTTGCCAGCATCAACGCTGAGCTGGGATGATTTATTTCATGTTAGAGGTTAGGTGGTAAAAATGATAGTGAGTGATGTATGTTGTCCTTTCCCTCAGCTACTGCTTATCTCTTCTCAGTATCATCCAGAGAAACACAAGGAAAGTGCAGCAGAAAAGAAACAGAATGGATTTACCAAAATCAAGTTGCTTTTGAAAGAGGATTCTCTGAAACATAAGTTGGAAAATCTGAATCTCAAACTTCAGTGCATTTTTACTCTATAATATGTAACAGAAGGTTTTTATTACATTGGAGGAGCAAACAGACTACTTTAGGGGGACACAGTCTCAAAACTCAACGTGCTGTGAGGGTCTCTCATGAATAACCCAAGGCATTCTAGGCCGTCTGTGAGTTGGGTTCTGAATATATTGCTTTTCTCAGCAAGCTTCAGGTCTCAGTTCCTTATTGAAGACACCTTCAGGTATCTTAAAGTCTCAAGTCCTGAGTCTTAAGCATATTGCAATGGTTGTCAGACCTCATACTGGATATCCATCAGCTTCCTGATTCCTGACATTCTCTGTCCCTTTGCCTTCATCTGAGGAATGAATAAATCCACAGCAGGTCCCCCAGTGCTGCACATATTCTGGCCATTCCACCCAGAATCATACAGTGGTTTTAGTGGTGAATTTTCATGCAACCTGAAAGTCTAGAGAGCAGAGTTACACGGGAGCAAAGATACCAAATCATCTCTCCTTTTCTTCTCCCAGTTCATTTCAAAAGCAACATCAGAGGCAGTTTGGAAGGCTGTGCATATAGGTTGTGAGTGCACATGTGAAATGCAGCTGTAACTCAAGACTTCCCAAGCTGAGGGCTGTGCTGGATGATGCAGTCTGTTTTTACTTTCACTGCCCTGCATTGATGGAGCATGCACAGCAAACCTCTTCTTTTGGCTCCAGATTTTCCATGCACTTGTTGCAGAACCCTTTGACGTGGGGCCCTGAGCCAGTGACTGAAGAAGATGATACCATGGGACACATCACACTCATTAATCATAATGACTTCTGAAAAATCTGTACCTTATTGTGATTATTTTCATACTGTTCTAATCTGTAGATACCATAAATACTTCCTAGCAAAACTGGAAAGGCATGGGTAATTAATTTAAGCATAGCAACAGTTGTTCCCAATGGTATTGAAGAGCATAGTTTGGCAATCATCACCAAAGACTATTCTTGATATACTTTAAATATTATATATTTATATATATATATCAGAATCTCAAACTTAAGTGC
>JANHGL010018366.1:13485-25878 GCA_024611195.1 Ceyx melanurus
AGAATCTCAAACTTAAGTGCATTTTTATCACATAATGTATGACAGAAGTTTTTTATTACAGTGGAGGAGCAAACAAACTACTTTAGGGGTAGTTTTTTATACTACTTATATATATATATATTCCTTATATACTGCAGAAATATGCTGTGGAACCTGAAAGTCTGTGGAGTACCATTTGAAAATCTCTACTTTACTGTTTAGGAAATTCAAATTACTGTCTGGTAGGACTGGAAAACCCCTTGGAACTGAGGGAAAGCTCTGGGTGAGGACTGTGTGGTGGAAGCTGAAGAGTTTGGGCAGAACAGGAGAGAGAAGCAGGAGTGGCTAAGGGGGACTTTGTGAAAAGCAGCCAGCTGGGGCTCAGTTGATAAAGCTGCTTAAGCACACACGGGATCCCTAAAGAATTTAAGCACCCAAAGTTGCAGATCAACTCAGAGGGCTGCATTTCCAAAGTCAAAGGAGACTTATCCTGCTTAAGGAATTCTAGAAACACTGCTGAACATCTGGAGGCACGTGGAAGTCCACTGACATCTGAGCCCAGTGTCCCAGCCCCAAATGCAAAGCCCTTCCACTGCAGTAGCTCTTGTCTGTTCAGGCAGCACCCCCACGCTGCCAAAGCAGGGCCTCCCCAGGGCATTTCTTCTGCTTCTCTCTCCTTTCCCCAGCCTCTCCCACACACGGATTCCAGTAGCACTTGACGACCAAGCAGATCAAATTAATCCCTCCTATGTCTTATCAGAACAAGATGATTGTGCAAGGGGGTAGCTTTGGCTAATCTGGTTTTAATTCGCCAGGCAACAAATCTCTTGACTCCGAGACTACTGCACAGAGCTGAGAAGGAAGTACTTAGTAATTAAAAGGATTCCTGCCACACAAGTAATGACACACTCTCTGCTTTCTTATTAAAGCTTGCCTTTGTTTGGCTCCACACCAAATTGCTTGCATATGTGACTGGGGTTTTTTTTTTTTGCTGCAACATCATCTTCAACGACTTCAAGTGCATCGTCACACTAACCTCTCCATTAACCTCTGTTCAAAGGCTGCCCAGTGCAGGTGCAGCAACATCTCTGCTCACAAACATGCCTTGCTCACTGCCAGTGACCTCTGTTCCTGCTGACAATCTGGGCATGCTCCATATGCTTTTTGTTTACAGTGCAATGCCTCGGCTAATTGTCTAATTGAGGTGCTGCAGATCCACAGCACGGAGAAATCTAGTAGCTACTCAAACATAAAAACCAAAAAAGATCTGGCCAGCACTGAATTTGTCCACTTTTCTGGCAATAAGCTTGTCCCCCAGTGTATAGAACTCAGGTTATTTGGTCTGGAAGAATGCTGTGCTTATAATGTGTTGGATTCCTTAGTGTGTGTGAAAGCAAAAGGTTAAAAAGAATAATATATCCCAAAAGATTTCAGAATGCTTCAGTGTTATCATCTCGTCACCAGTAAAGCAACAGAATTAATTCTTCAAAATAAAAGATATCTAAGTTTTAGGGGACATAAAAATAAACAAACAAACAAGCAAGATATCTAAGTTTTAGGGGGAAAAAAATTACCTAAAAGATATTAGGTAACTAGTAGTATAAAAATACTACAGACACGTGATCTTTTCAAAGCCATTTGAAAGCTTCATGTATTTAGACATAATACATCAAAACAAATAATCCACTTAAGCCAAATATAAGTAGAATTAAAAATAAATAATCAACCTTCTTGTGGTTTGTGCTTGAAAATCTTATGTTATTGCTATGCTTTATTTTAAACCTGATTGCTTTAAATACCAACTTCAGTTTACTAAAAAGCTCCTTCTCCAATCAAATTATTTAGTTATAAACTGGGATAGACACAGGAAATCATCACCATAAACTGGGATAGACACAGATATCTACACAGCCAGGATGGAACCAGCACCCCATGGCAATTCCATCCCCATCCCCACTGGGCTGTGGGGCAGGCACTGGGACAGTCCCAGCAGATGGACAGTTTGGGGTCCCCTGTCCTGTCCCCAGCAGTGCCCCAGGTACTGCCTGTGCCCATGGGGTGCTCTCAGTGCCAGCAGCAGCCACTGCCTGTGCCAACAGCTGAGCTGAGCTGGGGAGGGGAACCCTGACACCATCAGTGCCCTTCTCACTAGAACCAGGACAATACTGATGATTTTTTTTCTGCAGACCTGACACAAGAGAGTCAGCAGTGATTTAGATGTTTTCAGGATGAGCACCGTGCTTGCCTCAGAAAGTAATTAATATTTAGAAATTAGCCACTCAATCAGAAAGAACTTCACTGGCTCTCTGGTGCCTCAAGGAAACAGAAGTCACTGAACTCTCTCCATTAGAGAACAAAGAAATGAATACATAACTAACTAACTCAACCCCTAACAAAGAGAATTGTTAAAACAACAAGGTGGGGTGGTTTTTTTCTTTGCATTCATGTGGCTGATTCAAGAAGGCAGCTACACAGCCTTCTGCCTCTGTTCCAGCTTCATTAGCCAGGTCTGATGTCTCTAAGTAGGAAGGCTTCAGGCAATTCCATCCTCCAGTTGTGCTCCTTTCCATTACAGCCTCTGTTCTAGATGATCACATTTATGGACACAGCCACAGAGCAGAGTAGTAAAAGGACCTCTTTATTCCTACAGATTGAAAATGTACAAGTCCTGTACATAGTTTAGCATCATACGTGATTAAAAAAGCCCAAAGATTCAGTAGGGTATTCTCTTTTATTTGCCCTTAAGCACACTCTTGTTCTTCATTCCCATTCCTTCTTTCTTCAGACAGCTTTCTTGGCATGGTTTTAGCCAGGCAGGGACTCACAGCCTCCACCTTAAATCAAAACACATCACTGGGAGAGTTGACTGAATGCTGAATACAAAGACCTGATTGAGGCAGGAATTTAGTTTTATAGTAGCAGAAGAATTCAGACTGCATATACAATATTCATTTTGTCCATTTATTTTCTCTCTAACTACCTCTTGCAGGGGAAAGTTTCTGCTTTTGTTTTAGACTGGGTTATCCCGATTGATTTTGGCCACAGAAATAATTTATCTTTGCAATATAATGTGGATATGTTTACAGTGATCTGGAGTCCAAAATTCTGCTTTACTCCATCTCCATCTTTCTGGGATTTCAAAGGGAATAGTAGGGAATTACTGAATATATTCTGCCTCTTCAGGGAAATATGCACATGGAAATAAGTATGGTACTTGCATTTAGTTGTGAAGGGATTTCTTCCTTCCCATCACCTTCTGAAAAGGTTGGCATATTTCATTTTTTTTCTGGTCAGTCCACAAGATTACACTTTCCAGAACCCTGTCAAATGAATATGATTGATGCACCAGTGGAAAATAAATATGGGGGAAATTACTCTGGAGTATTTATGCATTAAATAAACTAACATTCTCCATCCCAGAGGCTTACAGACAAATGAGCAATTAAGCCACTTGATTTCTTGCACTTCAGAGTAGAAATTTACTTATATGGAAATGGGGTGAACTGTTTAAAGTGATTGTGAGTATTTCTCTCTGTTAGGCCTGGTTAATTACTTTTGTTCTGAGGCTTAGCATGTTCACTGGATCATATAACCCATTCCTGGCCAGGACTGACAGATTTTGCTTTTCTTTTTTTGCTGGAAAGCTTTCTAGAAAAAAAAAATACGTTTTGAAAATAAACATTCATTTTATAGGGAAAAGATCTTATTGTTTCACATTCCTGCTACAGTTCAGGAAATTCCCTTCTGCAGTTCAGGCTTGACACAGTTAGGACAGACTACGACTGATTCTAGAAAGATATGTGCACAATAATAATTTTGTCACTCATATTTCTATTATCCAAGTGTTGTTTTCTGTGCAAGTTAATTTGGAATCAAAGTTTTTCAGTTGTCAAGACAGAATCACCAGATTTCCTAGATTGGAAAACACCTTTAAGCTCATCCAGTCCAATCATTAACCATTGAGGAGACCTTGACTAAACCATACCTCACAGCACTACTTCTACACGACTCTTAATTACCTCCAGGGATGGGGACTCCACCACTTACTGGAGCAAGCTGAGAACCCATTCAGCAAAGTTCTTCCTCCTATCCCATCTAATCTTCCCTTGGTGCAGCTTAAGGCCATTCCCTCTTGTCCTAACTCTTGTTACTTGGGAGAACAGCCTGACCCCCAGCTCTCTATAACCTCCTGGCAGGTATATAGAGAAATAACTTGTCCCCTGAACCTCCTTTTCTGCAAGCTAAACAACCCCCACTCTTCCAGCCACTCCTCAGAACACTTGTGCTCCAGGCCCTTCCCCACACCAGTCCTGATCCAGCACAGGATGCCCTTGGCCTTCTTGGCCACACTGCTGGCTCATGTCCAGCTGGGTGTCCACCAGCACTCCCAGATCCTTCTCCACCAGACCCTTCCCAGCTTCTCCTCCCAGAGCCTGTAGCACTGCTGGGATATTTTGAGGCCAAAGAGCGTGACCCAATCCTTGGCTTTGTGGGACCCAGTCCTCAGCCTTGTGGGACCTGGTCCTTGGCCTTGTGGGAACCAGCCCTTGGCCTTGTGGGATTCAGCCCTTGGCCTTGTGGGATCCAGCCCTTGGCTTTGTGGGATCCAGCCCTTGGCCTTGTGGGAACCAACCCTTGGCCTTGTGGGACCTCATCCCCCAGGCCTCAGGCCATGGGCCCAGCCTGTCCGGATCCTGCTGCAGAGCCTCTCTGCCTTCCAGCAGATCAACACGTCTGCAGACTTACTGAGAGGGCCTCAATCCCCTCAGCCAGCTGATGATAAAGGTATTAAAGAGAACAGGCCCCAGTGCTGGGCCCTGGGCAACACCACTTGTGAGTGGTGCCAACTGGATTCCAGTCCATTTCCACCACGCTCAGGCCTTGAGCAGCCAGTTTCTCCAGGGGAATGCTGTGGGAAAGTGTCAAAAGCCTTGCTGAAGTCCAGCTAGAAAACAGCCACAGCCCTTCCCTCATCCACAAAGGTGACCATGCTGTAGAAGAAATCAGGTTAGTCAAGCTCCTGACTGGGCCTGGTCATCCGACTGTCCTGCACGTACTGCATGAGAGGATGATGTGCTCCATCAGCTTGGGTAGTCATTACATTAGAATTTTATTGTCTACAAATGAAATTACATTACAAGTCATACCAATATTCCATTGTATTAACTGTAAATTCCTTTTAAAACAGATTTAAGTGCACTGGATACCAGGTTTTTTGTTACAAATTGGTCTAGAATTTGATTCTTTTTCTACCTAATCCTCCAGTTACTAAAATTCACCAAGTTGTCAGACATCAGCTGGGCCATAGAATTGTTTGTGTGTTCTTCATGCATTGGCCATGAGCTGCAAAAGCAAATCACACCGTGGAGTAATTCCTATTCACAGCAAATCAAGTTGACCTGCATTTGCCTTGGCTAAAAGCAAATATACACATTCTCCACAGATCAGATGTTATACAGTAGATTTAAGTCAATATACCTACATTTTTATTGGATACTTGCTAACTCTGCTTATGGATAAAAAGGGAATACCATACATTTTAAGTCAAGAATTTATTGTTCTAATACAGCCACACACACACAAAAAGGTTGTTGTTATTATTAGTCCAGTTACAATATAAAAACTCCCCAAATTAATCAAATATTCAACATTCTTCTATTCCAAATTATCTACTTAATAAAAATTAAATGTAATTAATAATACCATTAAAAAGTGTTACACAAAACTTCCTATTTTTTATATATGTGCTGTTTTCCCCACAGCTCTCTAAGGCCAACAGAGCCAATCTTCCTCAGAAGAAGACAGCAGCAGTGAGTCAACAGTACCCCTGAGACTGATATTGATGATGGGATTTTTTTCCCTTTGCTGGGAGCAGTGTGCTGCTAATGGTTTCTTTCACCTTCCCCAAGGCTCCAGGTAAGAATATTTTTCTATCTATTTATACATTACACATTTTCATGCCTTGTTCCTTCTCCACATTATACCTGAATGTAGTAATTATGGTTTTTCTTACCTCAGATTCTTATTCTTTATTCTCTTTGCTACCCCTAAACCAGTTTTGCTCAGCTCCCAGGTTTGCATTTCTTAAATTGACCCTTGTGAAGTTTTTGTACCCCTGGGGTCTCCAGAGTGATTCTGGAGCCCTGTCTTTTACCACCCTGTGCTTCTCCACACAGCATGCTGTGTTCCCATTGCACACCACACTGGTATTGCTCTAACACTTCATCATTAAGCTGGAGTCACATGTTTTGCTCTGCTAGGAAAAACTACTTGTTAAAACTACCTATGGAAAAGTTACAGTTAACTATTATTCCATCAGGAAATAAATGTCTGGTTTAGAAAGATGTTACAGCTTAATAAGGAGGAAAACCACTCAAAACAGGACAATTCCAGACAAGGGCTGGGAAATCATCATACCAGATTTTCCCTTTCTTTAATTGCTCTGTCATATCCAGCTTAGTTCCCCTGCAAACTTCACATTTCTGCTGTCTCTGTCTCCTCACAATTAAATATGAAGGAAGTTTGTGGGTGTCATGGCTGTGGTAGCAGAGGATGTGCAATATATTCTCCCAATGATGCCTTTTAGCAGTCTCTTGACTTTCAAACATACCAAATCTCACAAATGCCCCAGAGGAAAGGATTCTTTTCTACACAGAACTACACCAGTGAAGCAGAGAGGTTTTAATTGGGTAGTATATCACACCATGCTAAGAGGAGTATTCCAGAAGTCTTTATGCCTTACATGTGGAGGTAATGACTCCTACAATAAAACAGATGCTTCAGCCACTTCTCTCTGTGAAGACACCCCCTTGCCATTCCTATTTTGGCAGGGTGTACTGTGGAGAACTGACTTTTCTTCCCTGTTTGACACTCAGTGTAGGTTCTGCAGTTCTCTTCATGAGTGCCAAGTCAACAAATTCTCCTGACCTTTCATGCTACAGTAAGTTTTCTTTGCCTCCAGTTTCCATCTGAAGGGCTGGTATGGCTCATATTTAGGATCATGTATTCCAAAGGTGCAGAAGCACTGCCTGATTCCTTTGTAAGCTGTCACCAGCAAGTGAAATGGCTTTGTAGGGCTTTCCTTTTCTGTCTCACATGGTATAGGTTGGTTGGTTTTAGTCAAAGTGATAGAGTTTTAATTCCCTCCATACTTTTTCTTTCACTCTGTTTCCATGTTGTATCACCTCCTGTAGCTTTGCCAGCAAGTTGGCCATATGGAAGGAACAGTTAATACAGGATCAGGTGAAATATCAAGTGGGCAAACACATGCTGCTAACACAGACATTCCCTGTTTGTTTGTTTAGGGTTTTTCCCCCTGAATCTATATGTGCACCTGTTTCAGCATCAACCCCTTTCCTCCCACTGGGTTCCTGTTGGGTTTGGCCCAGCCAGAAGTGCAATGGAAGGATCTGGTTTTTCAGAGGTGCCTCCTAGGCACATAGTCCTCTGAAGTCAGCAGAGCTGCAGGTGCTCAGCACCTCCTGAGAGTCAGGAATGTTGTCCTCTCTCCTAGACAGGCTATTAGCTTTAAAATTCAGATGGAGCCCTGCCTCGTTTGACCTTGGCTTCCATGAATCCCTTCATCCTTCTGGAAACAAAAGCAAGTCTAATGGAAGAAAGGTTGTTTATTTAATGTCTCAGAGAGAAACTGCCAAGAAAAAAGGGTATAAGGAAGAAGAAATGTCTAGGATTCAAACACTGGATAAAAATGAAACTGCTACAAAGCAGTTAATTCTGAAGAAAGAGGTATTTCAAGAACATTAGAGTGAAGCAGCTTTGCTACACTGATTTCTCTTAACACAACTGAAATGCTGTTCTGACATATGCAAGCTTTGCTCCTAAAACCTGAGAGGAAATACAAAAGCAAACATGACAAACAGGAAGACTGACAGAATAAAATGAAAAGAAAATGTGTGAAATGAGCTGCAATAAAATAAAATGCAATAATCAAAGAACAAACTAGAGAAGAGAAAACAATGGAACAAATCCATTCCCACTGGGACTGCAGCAAACTAAATACATTTAAACCAGAGGACATATCTTCTTTTTTTCACTGTCATTATATTTTGAATGTTTTTCCCTTCATTTCTTTTTGAAGCCAACAGTTGAGAGGAAAAAAAAAAGAAATCAAGAAGCAAAACAGATAGTACCATTCATGAGGAAAATATTCTAAGTGTAGCTAAGCTTCAGGTCATAAAAAATAGCTGATTATTAAGACCTCACTGAAACTACTGCCACTGCTGCTCAGAGAAAGCAAAGACTCTCTGTGCTTTCTATTCCAGGCACTGACATGAGTGCTGTAATATTCTCCTGCAGAAGAAACATGCTTTTTTATATCTAGTACTAAGCTTATTACATAAAAAAAACCCACTGCTGGCTACAAATCCCGTGCCAACCACAGCTCTTGCTGCTGATTTGCCCCTGCTAGTGATTTCAGGCAGTGCTCACACTTTGGCCCTGCTCTGCTCACTGTTTATTCAAGATTTGCAGGCTACATGGCACTCTGGAAATGTAAAATTCTCTGACATTGTCTTAGCAGAGCTAAGGAGCTTTCCTTCAGAGGCACGTTAAGAAGCCTTAGTGCTTTTTGTGTAATGTTTTGAGATCACTGAGTGGAAAACCCTCCTTCCAGAGTGGTAAGGGATTATTGAAATCATTAGTCTGGACCTTGATCTGATTCTTATCTGGGGGATGGGATTTATTTGAATGGAAGAAATGGCTAAGATATGGGTGTAGGAAATGTATAAATATGCAAATGTTCACTGTCTTGGCTGAATCTTTGCCTGCTGGACATCTGCCTGAGTTCTGGGAGGAATACTTCTGGAGGAATAAATCTTCTCTTCTTTCCAAGAACAAGCTGTACATTCACATGTAGTGTCAGGTACAAAATGCTGTGACACTGAGCTGCTCTACCACTCCAGCTGTATGAGATTTCCTCTGCTGGGGGTGATCCTTTTGCTCTAAAAAAAAAATAAAATAGAGAAAATTAGAATTATGAGCAAGAAAAGAAGTCAAGAATCCAAAGAGGGAAAGGAAAGAGGGATTTGGAGTACAAATGTCATCTACCTGCTGATGCCTATGCTCTCGTTGAAACCAGGAGAGATGGGAATAGTTGATATTCAGTGTACTCAAGGCATTTTTTAGTATCAAGGTGTCAAAAATATTTGGGTGGTGAGGTGATTTTATACTGCATCACAAGGTCAGGCACTGGCTACACCAGTTGCCCTCTCCCTCACAGCCACTGGCTTCTGTAGCCAGTTTCATGATGTCAATAGAATTGGGTTTATTTGGAAGACTACAACACATTCCACACAATATCTGCAAATATAACAGAGAGAAAATCCACTTGTATATGTGTATTTACATGCACTGATAATAATTTTCTGCCTTCACTTAGAGCAATTTAAAATACTTTTTTTAGAGTGATAACTTCCTGGCTTTTGCTCTCATATTTAGAGGTGAAATTTGTTTCCTGAGAAAAGTGCTGGATGATGATTAAATATATGGCTTATTGTTGACTACTTAAGCAGAGTTTTAATAACAGGCCATGAAATGTGATGGATGTGGCCTCTCTAAACAATATTCTCTGTCACTGTGCTCAGGGAGAGGCAGGAGGGGAACAGCTGCTTTCTGTTCTCATGAGTTTCATGTTTTCCTTATTTTTAAATCACATGGGATACATTCCTAGAGTTCTAATCTGGCTTTTTAGTCACAGCTGAAACACAAAGGAGAATTTATACCCAACCTGACATGTTTTGTCTACTTTGGAGCTGAGAGCATAAAAAGCTATGAAGCTTGAGCATTTCTTTTCTTGGAAGTGATGCACCAACCAATTTTCATTTTAAATAGGTAGAAGTTTGCAAACATTGCCAAATTATCCAGTCAAACCCTGCTACAAAAAGGCCACAAATGAATTTGTAAACCTGATTGCAGGTTTATTTCTATTATGGTTCCAGCTTGGGGAAGGAAAAAATCCCAAACAAAAGCAAAACAAACCCAAAGCATGCTAGATAAGCTTTCAGAAAAAGATCTTTTCTGCCAGATACAAGGTGCCTCATCTATCACAGGAGTGAAAACCCACCTAGCTAATTATTGACTCTGCTTCTTATTCCTGTGAGAACAACCACAGTGTCAACAATGCAGACCCTGAAATAATGGTCAACTTGGCATCCTGGCATTAATAAAGCAAATTCTTTGGAAGAAGTCAAAGACAAAAATAAGAAACGAGAAAAAAAACCCCACATCATTGTCCTAATTAATCTACAGAAGTCTACATAAAGAAATGCTAAAAAAGTAGGAAATATCCTCAGGAAACTAGCAGGAGAGCAATAGGTTGAAATAAATTGTAGGCTACACTCTAAAAGTTTGTAGTGATTTGGCCTAATGTTCATAACCTTGTATTGAGAAGATTAATTCCCTCCATTTCACCTCCCTTATAAAATGTGAAGATAACAGAACATTTTCCAACCTATAATTGATTTTTAATATCTGTAAATCAGGATACCCAGACATAAAAAGTATAATGAACTGTACCTCTGAGCTAAGAAAGCTGCAGTGAGTTATCCACCCTCATCAATTCTGTTTAGAGCAGCCCAACTTTTCCACCCAGTGGATTCAGTCAAATCCTTGAAGAACTTTTTTTCTTTATTTACTCTTTCTCCTTAAAAAAAACCCTGACACTGGAATTCACCCTTTGCCCTTTGATAACTGGTATCTGAGTCTTTCCAGTAAGGCAGAAATCAATGACAGAAAACATGCAGATAATCACTTGTTTTATCTGCCAGTGCACAAAGAAGCCTCACCTCCCATGAAGAAGACAGAAAACTATGTGACCACTTAAAATAATGAATTAAAATGAATTAAAGAGAGTGTGTACATGCCTTGGAAAGGGTAACTAGCTCAGTGTTTCTGAGCAGCCAGCTCTGAACACTGCTGCATGTTGGAGCCAAGACTTGCAGCCTTGCTGAATTTTTTGTGTATTGTTTGACATGCAGCTCCCTGCATTGCTCTGAAGAAAAAAGAAGAAATCTCCTCTTGAAGCATCTCACAAGCAACTTTGGGATCTTCCTGCAGCTCTCCAGTGAATTTCTGCCTGGTCATTTGGTGGGAATGAGGAGAGACCCTCATTTCCCAGCTGTCAACTGCAGGGGCTGCCTGTGAGGCTGGTAGGATTTAGGGCTGCTGATTGTATCTCAATTAGAGACAACCCTGTCATTGTCTCCACTGACTCCTCCCTGCATCCTTGGCTTCAGCCAAATCCAAGCCTTCCTCCCAGCATCTCCCAGTGCCTTGGGAACAGTCATTGGTCAGACAGGACTGCCAGTGAGCAGGGAGGGAAGTTCAGACCCTCTGTGGCTGGACCTCCTCCTATTTTCCATGTATTTTTATTCTGAGGTGTTTTGTATGATCTCAGATGGGAATAATGACAAAAAGAGTGGCTAACAGCTACATTTCACTCATGGCTTTGGTTCTGCAAGGCTGAATGCACAATTCTGCATTTAATTTATATGTATATATCATTTATATCTATTTATATATGCCATGCCTAACTGAGAGTATGGTAGAATAGAAAGAAAGCCATTTAAAGAATCTGAAACTGTTTTAAAGAAGACATCTGGAAACTATCTGAGAATAACCCAGTAGGGTAAAATTCCTTAAAAAAAACAAAACCAAAACACCAAGGAACAGCCTTTCCACTGAAAGAGAAGTTAGGAACCTGAACTGCATCAGATGAAGACTCAACAATTGTGTTCATGAACTGCAAGGCTGACTGAGGTGCCACATGAAACTAAAATCAAAGGTTACCAGGCACAGAGATTTTTCTGTGTAAATAAGTGTAAAACTGTGTGAGAGATAAGAATCCAGCTCAGAGGTGGTAGGAAAATGATGGGAAGATGGAGATTGGAGAGGATAGGGTCTTATAATGATGTCATAAGACAAGAGCAACAGGTTAAGATGGTAGGATAAATAGAAGATCTATAATAACAGACTTTTAATGAAGGTAGCCAAGCCCAGAACAGCTCCTGTTTGGATCTGTGACTGTCAGGTCTCTGCACTGATGGGGATCCCAAGGGGAAGCAGCCTCTAAAACACTGGAAATAGCAAATACCTGACCCTGGTGCCTTATCATCATTAAAAAGCACCTTTAAAAATCACCTGAAAAAAAAACCCTCTTTTTTTTCCACTGAAAAAATCTTAGAAAGACATTCCATTTCCTCATAAGCTCCCCCTGTCTTAATAACCCTACTCCTTAATAATTGTTTATACTCAGAGGCTGATTAAAATTTCTCTGGCAAAGCCTTGATGCCTCCTAAAGAGCTTACTCTATGGAATGGGGTTGCTTTGAGACAATCCTTTGAAATAACCAGTTGTAATTTTTCTGTACTTATCTCTGTCAAAATAGAAATTATTAGG
>JANHGL010018368.1:0-32676 GCA_024611195.1 Ceyx melanurus
GGAAGGAAGGAAGGAAGGAAGGAAGGAAGGAAGGAAGGAAGGAAGGAAGGAAGGAAGGAAGGAAGGAAGGAAATATTTTATTTATATTTATATATAAATAACAGCATATAAAGTGTTTATTATCTCAGTCCCTGTGTCCTTACAGCCAGCATCTGGCTAGCACAGTGCATGGAGAAAAGCTGCTGGGTGTTTTCAACCCCTCCATCTGATCTGAATTAGGAGCTGGACTTTTCATGTCTGAAATGAGTAGCCAGAGCCTGTGTCTGCCTTAAATAGTGCAGAGGGTGCATACCAAGGGAGGAGAGTTAAACTCTTGCAGCCTTCCCTACACCTGCACCCAACTGTGGGACTCTCAGGCTTCCAGTGTTTGAGTTTGGGGCTGTTTATTGTTTTTATCTCTTTTTTTTTTTTTCATTGGAGGGATGGAAGAAATGTCTGGCGTCTGGAGAATTTGTCAAAACAGAAATAGAACGATAAAGTTTCTTCTTGTTGTGTTTTTTCCTTTTTGGGTTTTGTTTTTTTTCTTGCAGGCAGGAGAGCTGCCAAAAAGGAGCTGACACGAGTACAGCACTGTCTTCTCCCTGCATATGTCTTGGATCATGAAGCATAGCAGCATTTAAGCTTCAGCATGGTGCTTGAAGAGCAGGCTTCACGGGGACACGAGCATGTAAGTAGGATGACTTAATTTTAGTGCATATGCATGTGGATCTTGCCTCCCTTGTGAGCAGTTTTTCATTAAAGGGAATGATTAGGTTCTTATTATTTATACATTGTTTTCCATTGCTTAGGGAGATTTTTCTGTCATCTGCATCACACTCTGAAGGATTTTAAAATAACTTTCTGTCCATTAAGTAATTGACTTAATGCAAGAAAGAGAGAATGAAAGAAATCATGTGTGCAGGAGACTCTCTGCTGCTTTTTCTGCTTTTTAAATTCAGACAATAGTCTTGCCTGGCCTCATTGTTATTTAAAAGCTTTTGAAGATTTTTGGCTGCAAAACAAAACAAAAACACCAACAAAAAAAAGCAGAGCCAGACAATATGTTTTAAGCTAATGGAGCCTCCCCAGGAAGCTTGTTCTAAATAGACTCCCCATAGGGGCAGCATCAGGGCTGGGGAGAATCTTTGTTCAGCTCCCCATACCCACTTGGGTTACATGATAGATGATTTGATGATAAACCAAAGAAGGTTTTGACTAATTATATGGTCTTAGTTGTACATGTGATCACAGCAACTCCATTTTCTTCCCAAGGAAATGGCAGAATCCAGAACAAAGCACCTAATTTCTTTTCACAACTCAGAGCAGGCACAACCTCCCCACTTTATCCATTTCCAGCAGCACTGAACTCCTGCAAACCAGTGGAATTTTGTGTTTCTGCCCTCACTCCATATTAATACACTTCCCTCACTGTCCAAGTGTTGAGAACAGAATATAGGGGAGGTTTGATGCCACAGACAGTTCATGTGTAACTGAACTTCCATCTAACACAATATTTCCTTGGATATGTTGAGTTTGGGTCCTCAGCCTTCACAGGGTTTTTTTTGCAGTCATCTCACTGCATCTTAATTGTATTAAGACCATCAATGCTCTAAAACTTCTTGCAGAATCTGACCACAGAATTTTCCATCTGGTTGCAATGTTTGGTGGTTTTTCATGATCCTATTAAATGGAAAGAGAAGGAAGGGAATATAAGGGCTTGTGGATGCTGGGATAGAGCTCTTGAGTTTGTAAAACACCGAGGGCAATTTGTTGTTATTTTAGGTGTTGTAAGAGAAAACAAGCAAACAGGATGTATTAACTATGAAAGTCATTTGGGAGTTTTCCCACAGAATATTTTGATCTGAAAATGCAGATTTAATGGGGTTACAGAACATGTCGTTTCAATGATAATTTCATCAAATACTCAGATACTCTCATTTACATTCAGAATAAATGTGCTGTTAAGAAACAACAACATAGTCATTTAGTCCTGGGAGTCTGCTTTCCATAAAATGTCATTAGAGATGGACTTTGGCAACGGGTAAGTCAGAGCAGAGTTTAGCACTTGTGCTTTGAAGACCTCAGCATCTCTTTCCCAAGAGCAGAGTAGCCAAGAAGCCAGAGAGAAAAGCCAAGCTGGAGTCACAGTCAGAAGCCTCCAGTCAGCCTGTGCAACAGGCAAGTGTCCTAACCCCCCCTGTGGGGTCAGCCCCATCCTGTGCCTGGTTCCTAGTTAGCTATTCAAATTATTTTACTGGATTAAATTGTTAGACAACCATTTCCAGAACAGTTCAATAGGTTGGAGTTAAGTCAGTTGCTTGGGAAATGAAAGGCTAAGGGTCAAGCCTTTGGCTTCAACAAGGAAAAGCAGTGTGACATCAGTCATTTTGGCTTGTTGTTCAAGCCCTTCACCTCCTGAAATGACTTTTGGAGCCCTTTCCCTTCTGCTCAACGAGGGAAAATACTGAATTTTGTGTAGCAAATCCTTTTGTTCCCTGGCTCACCTTTCCTGTCTACCCTTAGGTTTGACTAAGGAAAAAAAAAAAATGCAAAAAGGTGAATATTTTTAAGTAGGCTACAGCAGACTTCTGAAAGTTTATTTTTTAGCTTGTTAACTGCAGGTACAATGCATGACTCTGTGAGTGTGTGTGTGTGTGTATCTGGAGGACTGAGGGATGTAGGAACTGAAAGGATTATTTTAATGAACAGTTTCTCACATTTACAATTCTTTACAAAACAACCAAGCAGTGGAACACCCTGGAAAGAGAGTGTGGACTGAATAAAGCTTCCATTCTGTTCACTAACAAAAAGTTTAGAGCAAGAATAGTCACAGGAGAAAGTCAAGTCAAAGAATGTGAGAGACACAATAGGCAAAACAGGGAATTGTGTTGATACAGCTGAACAACTGAAATGTTATTTTCCTTGTAGTAAGCAATGAGACAGAGCCCCAAATGTTGCATGTATTCAGACTCTAAAAGAGTCTATCTTTCAGAGACTAATTCCACCATTTAGGAGTCTAATTCAATTCTGAAATCCAGAAAATAACACAAATGTAAACCCAGGAGTAAATGAGAGCCTGGAAAGGCTTCCAGAAGGAAGCAGTGTGCTTTGCAGTCTTATCCAGATGGGAATCTGCTATCCCATGGAGTCACCATGCAGCACACTCAGGGTGTCTGGCTGGCTCTGCCCACTACAAAATTCACCCTGAAATGCACTGGGAATTTTAAAAAGATCTTTCCAGACAAAAATCCTTTCCATCTTTTAACTGGAAATTGGTTAATATCCTGAAGTATGGCTGTTTGCATCCTGTCTGAAATATGATTTTTTTTATTTTTTTTTTACTAAATTAACTGTGGATGTTCTCATTACTCAGATAAAATGTCATCTCTTTTTCAAAGGCTCTTAAACTCTTGAGCACGCTGATATTTCGTGACAGCCAGTCCCACAGGTTAATTGCAAACTGTGTAAAAGTATATTGCTTTTTCTATTTCATCAAATGGGTTTGTTCTGGGATTGTTAGAGGGTAAACAGGAGTTCCTTATTGACCTTCTCAGCAGCATCTGTTGTTTTATCTGAATCAAATAGATTCCCTCTGATGTGTCTAGTTCTCTTTCTTTAAAAAAAAACAAACCATAAGTGGTCCCAATCATCTCAGTTTCTTCAGCCACTTAGAAATTGCTATTGGTCTGTAACTATCATGTCTTTGAATACTTGGAATTTCTTCTGGAAACACAATGCAATGAGCAAGATCCTGGTGCCATCAAGGCCAGCACAGGTTCTTGACACCTGGATTTAAGGGGTCTTTGTTTTGTCTTTTCCTCTTTTATTTATTAAAACATCCTTAACTCAACCCTTAACTGAGCTATTGAGTCCTCCCTGCTCTGTAAACAACACATGCAGTGACACAAACAGAGCCTGGAATCCACATTCCAGATGACACCACAGTAAGAAAATTGTCAGGTAAAACTGCAACTTCATTTCTTTTAGGCACTCTAATGTATTCTGAGAACAAGAGGTTTCCAGAGTCATTCATTACAGAAGGAATAGTCACCCAGGACCACGTGAAGACAATTGGTTATGGATTCCTGGTGGCTGAATTACCATTCCAAAATTTTCAAAGTGTCTATAACACTAAAGTTCTATTAGTCTGATCATATGAATTATTTGCACAGTGTTTTAACTACATAACCCATATTCTCAAATGGTTTCCAAAAGCTCAGGTTATTAAATTTTAAAGAATTGCATGGATTTAATGAAAAAATGAGAAGCTAGAAACAAATATTGAACGCCTATATTTAATTTAAAGCAAAATTACAGGTAAGCTATGCATTTGAAACCTATATTAGGCTAACTGTTGAATAATAGTGCCAATAAAAGCTGTGCAACTGCAATGCAAGCAATAAAATGTGGGCAGAAGTTTAGTGTGCACTGGTCTATAGTTATTATTGTTGGCCAAACACATGAATAGAGGGATGAAAGAAGGAAAGTGACTCTTCCCCAAAGAAAAGGAAGGAATGCCCCAAAGCATGGAGCTTCTCAGCCTGCAGAATGGCACAGTTTGTGTCCCTGGCATTACCTGAGGATGGAGGGCAGAGTGGTCCAGCCCTGGCTGTGCTGGGGGCTTGCTGAAGGTGCCTGTGATCAGCTGGGAATCACCCTGTTCAGATGGTGCTGAACTGAAGGAATGGGATGGCCATGATCCCATGTTGTGTCATACAACCTGTATGGCAAGAAGGCAGTCCTGCTCCTCGAGGCCCTCTTATGACATTAGCAGTTTTCATCAAGAACTTCCCCCCAGTCCTAGCACCTAGAGACAAACCAATTTTCAGAAACATGACTCACTGGATCCTTCCGAGTCATGCCAACAGAGCCCAGATGCAGTGGTGGAGAACAATGCAGGAGCAGATGTGCAGATGTTCACAGTTTCCTTGAAGGTGGTTAAGATGATTATCTGTGAAGCTAAGAAGTGACTGTGAGGTTGAGTCACCAGTGCCAGCTCCTGAACAGAAAGTGTGCTGAGACAGAATTCACCAGAAATATGGAAGATGTTCATCTGAAAGCAGATCAGACATCAGGTTTGTTGCCTTGAGGGAGATGATGAATCATTTGTACCTAGAAAAGGCTCACTGCTCAGGAGCATTCTCTGAACTATTACAGTTGGAATGAAAAGACAAGAGTTAAAACAGACTTGATTTTTGGAATGACTCTTCTCACGAGGCTGGAGCAGAGTGATGTGATGCATGCAGCTGATAGGGTGTACAACTTATGGGGAACACTCCAGTGTGCTGAAGCAAGACAATAAACAGTTCTTTTATTTTCAATTATTTCAGATTGACACTAGAGCTGACAGAGGAATCACAGCTTTAACAGTTTATTTCAGTCCCTCTCAGACTGTCAGCCAGTTTTTCAACATTTCATTGAAATATCTGGGGGTTTCAAGAATACCTCTTCAAGGCCTGGGCTGGGATTTTGCATCTCCCAAACAATTTCTGTATGGTTGAGCTGATGGAAGAAATTCTTCACCTGAAGACAGGCAAACCCAGTTTTGAAGGGCATTCCATTATATCCTGGCATGAACTTAGACTTCCAAAATAGTTTACACAGATATTACTGTTTTTTCAGCTTTGGACAGCTACCCAAACTCAGCAAATCCAAGATCACCCAAAGCTCCTACACCAGCTAATTAGCTGAGGACAGATCTCATTACCATAATGCTGCTGAAGAAAACATCTTTTGTCAAGACTGATGGAAAGGGTTAAAGAAAAGATCAAAGGTAGGGCCTGGATATTTCCTTTGCCCAAACAGACATCAGTGCAGACCAAAGAAGCTCTCAGTGATGACAGGAGAGCAGAAAGGCAGTGGGAGCTCTTGCTGAAACCCAGCACGACTGAATCTGATCTCATGAGGTGACCGTGGGGTCTGGAATGTCAAAGCTTTGTGACAAGTGATAAATCCAGACAAATAGAGCCACAGCCTCCAGAATCTACCAAGGCTTGTCAGAGAGGAAAGAGAAAAAGAGAGGACTGCCATGGGAAATAAATCACTTCTGGTATTTCTTCTTAGTGGGGAGCCAGAGTGCAGCCCAGGGAGGGAAGGGGGTTGTTCTGTGCAGTGAAAACACAAGAGTTGCTCTGCACCATGACAAAGTGAAAGTGCTTAGAAATATAGACTAAAAAAAAAGGTTTAACTTCTGCCTTTTTGTTTATTCTTTAAATTAGGATTGTAAGTACTTTTTTGCTTCCTTGTTCCACTATTCGTTTTCTTTTCCCTTATGATTTTTTCCTCAATGGTTTTACCTTTTAACTGCCTAATTTGGATAGTTTGCCCTCTGGACTTGATCCGAGTCTGTTGGGATATTTCATCTGACCTGAGGCTGCTTTCATCTGGGGAACACTTGAATGTGCCTGGACCTACCTGCATGTGCACAGAGTACAAACACTGTGCCCTGGAGCTTGCCTCTGTCAATAGCTTTTAGTGATTGTCTGATTACTTTTCCCATTTATATTGTTCTTTTTATTTTTTGCCCCCAAAAATCACACTCTTCTTGTTTTTGCTGGAAAAAATACATGGCTGATATGTTCCTCCACGTGCAGATGATGTTGCCACGATGACAAATATCACTTAAGGTCTGTGTCTCACTTGTTCACACAGAACACAGCAGCTTGCCCAGTTGTGCTGTACTTGGGAAGTAAAAAAAATGCATTTATTTCTGTCTTTGTTATATGTAGGTGCAACTTTGACACGAGAGTTCTTTCTATTTATAGCTTCCCAGTCCTCATGATACTGACAACACTTGTGGTTCCTTTGTGAGAACATTTTACCAGAAGGAAACATTTCTTCTCCAGGAAACAGCATTTCTGCTTGAGCTACAGCACTGAGGCCCTTCATTTGCCAGCATGTTACTCCCTGCACTCTTCATTCCACTGGACTAGTGATGCCCTTGAAGGCAGACAGAGGAGATTCCCCTGGTAGGTGGTTTTCCTCTCACTCTGAGCAGGCAGCTGCAGTTTCCAGCTGCCTTTCAAAGGTTCTGGCTGCTCAAAGCTCTAGATCCCATTGAAACATTGGCCAGAGTGCTGTGGAAATCAGGGTTCAGCTGTCTCCTCCAGAAGGGATTCAGCCTGGCCTTTCACTTGCCCTGCTGCCTCACTCAGGATCTTCCCCTCATCTTCTCAGCCACGACCTGGCTTCCTGCTCTGAAGTTAGCAAACCACATCCTCACTGCAGGCCCTTCTAGCTTTGAGCCAAAACTGTGTGTACTGAACAGTCTGCAGGCAGCACTCACAGTCCTGCTTGTTGCTGAAGGTTTGGATCCAGTCTTAAGACCTCATTGCTTAGTTATTTGCTACCTTGTGTGCACTGTGGTTAATACACTCCATGACAGCTATCAGCCCCTTAGGTGTTCTTTTTAAACACAACACCTGCTCTGTTTCAGAAGCTGTAACTGTAAAGGGATGCTGCTGGGGATGGGAAAGGAGCTGAGGAGCTCCTGGATCAGCCACCATCATCTGCTTTGTGCTAAACAGCCTGGGTGATCCTGAAATTCCACACAGCACCACAGGCACTCTGCACTCAGCCAACCTGCAGCTCTAACTGCTTTCATTTCAGGAAGTGCTTTTTAACACAGCTATGTGTAATAAGCAGTACATTCTAATGAGGACACACGCAATTAGTTTATCAAATCTTCATTCATTATTTAAAATACATGTCCTGAAAAGAGTAAATTCTTATTTATTTTGGAGGCATTTAACAACCTAGATTAAAAGTCACTAGAGGACTTGCAGTTCTCAGGTAATAGGAAAGCAAATATGAACAGTCAGTGCCCATCAGCTTCTCTTGTTTTCTGTAATAAAAAAAAAAGTCCATGTTTACATGGATGAGAAATGCAATATTTATTGGATACTCCTAACTGCATATAAATGTGGCCTAGAGCACTGGAGGAAATCACTCTGCCTGGAGATGAGTTAAAGTTTGCTTTGAAGCCTAATCTAAATTTCACAACCAAAACCTCCAGGGAATTGGTTAAACAAAATCTCAGCACAAGTGACTATTTATTTAGCTAAAGTTATCTTGATGAACAGAGAAATACAACTTGTGGGCTTCTCTACTTCTGGCTGTCCAGCTGCAGAAGCCCTTGGACTGCAACATAAAAAAAACACACTGAAATCTTAACAACTAGCAAATACATAGATATCTAAATATATATATATATACACTCCAAATTGAACAACATCTTTTTCTGCGTACTGATGCAGTTGTCAATTAGGTTAAAGATCCAAAAAATGTTTAAAAATCCATTAAAATCTCAGAAAAATGAGACTTGCAAAGCACCCAAGTCTGCAACTTCAGACCTCTGCAAGTGGCTGAAGACTAGTTAGTGAACATTATTCACAGCCCATGTATCTTAACTCTGTGAGTCCTCAATAATCAGAGATGCAGTGATGGCAGGAGCCTGGAATCCAACCCATTAATGATGATTAATATTCTTTCAGAGATGGAGGTGCTATTAATCTGAGAGGAGCTAGCAGAGGTTCTGAACTGCCCCCACTCAATACTCCAGCTGTTCTCTTCTGACATAGTGATTTCCAGATGAATTTATGCAGATTGCAGCATCTATTTTATGTAGATTGCAATATCTACTTTACAATATCTATATTGTAGATGACAATATCTAATTATGACTGCAATATCTACTTGTAATTACAATATTTATTGGATTTTACAGTTTTGAGGGGTTTCTTTCCAGTGGATCATGGTTACTCTCTATTCCAGAGAACACAGCTGAACATTTCTCACCAAGGCAAACATCTCTTTTCCTTCAACACGAAGCTGAGATGCTCTCCCAGGGTTTGCTTTGCACTGATGTCAGAAAGCTGGGAGTTAGGAGAGTGAGAGCTGGGAGTTAGGAGAGCCTCATACCTGGCTGTACCCCAGAGGGGCTGCACTGCTGCTTTTGTAAACTTTACCTGCTCCTTTCTTCCTCCTAAAAGTGCATCCAACGTTTTTCTTCCTCCTGCTGGAACATCTCATAGAAATTACAAAGGCAGAGAACCTGCAAACCCTGTTGTGAAAATGCTGGCAGCATTTCAGGTAAATATTTAAGACAGGAATATGATGAAAAACTTTGGACACTTCCACTTGACTCATTTCTTGTGCTGTGAAGATCATCCTAAACCCAACTGCCACATTGCTGCTTGTGTTGGTGTGTACACCCTGCCCTATCAAAGCTCATTTTAGTTCTCCATAATTCATGGGCAACTGACCAGGCAGGTCATAATGTGGTATTATTTTGTGAATGCTACTTAAAAATACTTCAGCCTGTGCATTATTAACTCAATCAACTCTTTTGGCATCACTCTGCTCAGTTGAATCCACATTGCTAGTGGGGAAATACATGGCCATTAGTACCCAAAAATGTCTGCAGAGCCTTTTAAAGTATTTTACCAGGTGTATAAGTCAACTGTTTGTCTTAAATAATGAATTTGGTCCTGAAGAACAATCAGAGATGGGAAACTGCCTTGGCACATCCATGGGGAAAAGTGACATTTCAGACAGAAAATGCAAGGTCTGGAATTGCTTCTCTGGATATGAAGGTAGAGTGATTGGATTGATTTTGGCCTGCTCACCCACATTTTAGGGGCTGATTTACTTACTAAATAAACAAGTGTCTCTATCCTCTACTTGGCAGGCAGGTAGAATCTAAATGTGTGGATGCTTTTTAATCCAGAATCAAACTATCAGGAATCAGCTAATAATCCAGAACCCATCTTCTTGTTAATTGGCAAACAGCTAACACAGATGTCCCTAGAAACTAGAAGCAACCAGAATTCTCACCTAAAAAGAAACCTCATTTATTATCCATGAGGCTAAAGCAGTTTCATTATGTTTAAGCAAGAAGTGAGTTTTTAATTCAAATAGAAGAATAAGAAAGAGAGACACAGGAGCAATATTAACTATATTTTATCAACATAAGGAGTTCAGGAGTAATCAGTGTATTGTGTGCTCAGCTAACTTTTTTGCTACTCCAGAACAATCACCAGTATGACCAGAAAAACATCACCTGATTAACTGCATTAGTGAAGTTTGTAACTGGCTTCTTCAGCAAAGTGCATCTTGACCTTGCACTGACCTTGGAATTCTGTGAACAGGAGCAAACAGTCATTCAACTGGGCACAGCTTGCATAATATTTAAGTAGCAAATATTACCACAAAATCTAATTGAAGCATAAGGATTATGAACACAACCACATATTTTTAGTTTTGCCAAAGGTGAATGTTAGAATATTTTCCTGGCTATTCACACAGGAGACAGAAGACTTTAAGGAAAAGAACCACGAGCTCCCCAACATACCATTAACTAAAGATTTTGGAACTAAAAGTCATATTTATGGGTCACTTTTCCAGAGATGTGTGCACAAATGGCAAGTTTTGTGTGTGGATTTATTATTTCACACTAGTATCTCTATATGTGCTCATCTAGATCTGCACACCAGCAGAAATTCTGCAAAACCCTCATGGGCACTAGATAGCAGCACCTCTGGAAACAGGGTGTGATGAGCCTGAGGTGCTTGAGAGACTACCCAGTAAATATTAAATCACAGTGTGATTCTTCAGTAATCTCATCTAAACCCACTAATATCCCATCAACACTGAACTGCAGTAATGCAGGAGCTCCTGAAGCTCTTTGAATGATTAAACTGTATTTATAGATCTTCTAGCTCATGGAGACCATACCTGGCAGATCAATGCTGATGTTAAATAAGTCATTAGCCTCTGCAAAGATTGCCCACAAGGTCATCAAATTGGGCTGGTGGAACATTTTAATGAGCTGAGCACTTGACCTATGGGAACAGGACTGACAAAAATTGACTCAGATGAGGAAGCTCTGCCTGTCTGTGAGGTATCACACAGTCTTGCTGGGCCTTGCTTTCTCAATCAATAAAAGGGAAGCAATCATTCTGTAACACAAAAAAAAACCCCTGCTCACTGATGTTGGGTAATGGAGGATACAGAATGTGCTATTAAGAGAATATTTTGTGGTCACATTATTACACCAAGGGTTTGGTTTGCAATTATTCTTGCAATATACTATGGTTAAATTAAATACTAGACAATAAAAAGAATTCCTGTTCTGGCCCAGGCCCAGAAGCTGCTGGGGATGCCAGTTTTGGTCCTTGTTGGGGATTTTTAGGGGTCTCAGAAGGTGTTGTCCCTCCCTACCTGTTTGAAACACAGTGTGACAGTGTTGTTTATTTGCTGTTGGCATCAGTGACAGGTGACAGCTCTCCATGGTACAAAATAGCCTCTCTGGCCTTTATTCTTCTGAAAACCAAATCCACCTCCTTGAAAAAAGGTTCTGAAATCACTGCCAGCCCAGGACAGCATCAGCAGTGGGAATGTTTCACTGATACCCCAACCTGAACTGCAGGTACCTTCTTCAGCTCCCCAGTTCCAGCATATCCATCATCTGTCTGCTAAAACCTACTAATAAAACTCCAATTGCATTTGCAACTGTCTTCTTTGGACCCCAGACCTTTAGCTACAGAGCTGGGACCATTGCCTCACTCCACACACAGTCTGTAACATCTATTAGAAGACAGCATCAAGCAAGACTTCTGTATCACAGATTACTCTTGATCAGCTGTTTGATTTGCTTATTTCAAACCCTAGAGCTATCATGTTACCAAGATCTGGCTTTTGTGATCTTCTGTAACTGCCTGATTTTCCCTAAATTTTCTATAATGTGGTTTGTTGAGAGGAGAGCTGAGCTAACTGTTCATACTTGAATTGAGAATTCAACGTGATTGCCTCGTGAGTGTGTGCCTGGAGGGAAGCAAAAATAGGGTTGCTACTTGGAAAGATGAAGTGCTTGAATACAGTGCCTGAGGCCACAAACCTCATTTTTGTGACTGCTAATATGTAGAACTAACTGAAAGCCAACTTGTGAACTGGTTCATGCTTTTTTTTTCTCTTTCTATAAAAACTAACATTATATATTCTATCGGGGAGATTTATTTCTACCACTGTAGCAAAAAAAGAATGCCACCAATCTAAGCCTACAGTCTGGAATATGATCAAATGATCCCTGTGATCTACTGCTCACAAGGAGCCAGTGAAGCAAGAGTTTGAAATGTTTTCTCATCTACATCTCAGTGCCATGGGTATGTCTTAAGGGCATATTGCTCAAGCCCTTAAAATGCTGTTTGGGATCCCAGCACTAAGGGTCTGTGGCTGAGAAGTTCACAGAAACTTTGGTGTTCTCTCACCATGAACACAAAAATCTGTACTGCCCCAGTAGCTCCTGCTAGAGATGAACCTCTGTAAGCATTAGATTGGAGCAAAAGAAGGTCAGGGCTTTCAGGCAGCACTGGGTTGTAGAGTGGTCTAGTTATTTCTAACCAGCAATGCAGCCACTGAGCTCCTGCTGGTGACCACCTCACTTACCTCAGCCAGAAAGTCCATCATGGGTTGTCTGTGATGCACAGGGCTGTGTTCAGGAGGTGAACCCATCCCTGGCTTTCAGAAGAGGTTGGCTAAGACACTCTGACAAACAGATGTGCTCTTCTGAAGTCTCCACTGTGAAACAAAACAGACCTCAGGAGCAGGAACAGATCAGGCAGACCTGGGCCATGGCAGAATGTGAAGTGACTTCAACAAGATGTGCTCAAAAGCTTTTCTGTTTGTCACTGAGACATGCTGGAAAGAAAAGAATGTTAATTTACTGGTCCAAATGAGCTGAGAACTGGTGGAGCAAATTTTGCTGATGAAAGTCTAGTTAATCTTTTGATTAGAATTTGGGAATCTCAATTGTTGGTTTCAGGGAGCTCAGTTTATCACATCTAAAGGCACAGGAGAGCTTGGATTTCACTGAAAATAGGTAACATTGGTTACTTGAAAAATATCTCTTAAACATAATCTGATTAGCAGGGAACTCTTCCAATGGAAAAGATTGGTTTGGTTTGGTTTGGTTTGGTTTGGTTTGGTTTGGTTTGGTTTGGTTTGGTTTGGTTTGGTTTGTTCTTCTGAAGCTTGTGCAGTGACAGCCTAGTCCAGAAATGAACAAAAACACCTCCAGAAGAAAATGGGAGTGGGACAATTCAGTCCTGAACCCTGGTTGCACCAACAGATTCCTCTCTGTTTTACAGACACCCATCCCCTGTGGCACTGATGGGTTTACATCCTAGTGGAGAAGTGGTGATTTCCTATCAGCAAGTCAGATGAGCCAGTTTTGGGGGCACACAGCAGATTATCAGTGGGAAGCACCACTGGAGCTGTCCTGAAGCAGCCAGTTTTCCTTTACAGATACTGAGATGTAAAGCAGAGGTTTTGTCCTGAAAGAAAAAAAACCTCAACAAAACCAGATCATATTATTGGTCCCATTTGCTTTGATCTGAAAGCAGAAATATCTGTTTCTATCAAAAGTAGGATCTTCCTTCATTGCTCTCAGTACAATCCTCTTTTTATGATCATGGCAGTTGTTCTACCATCACTATGGAGAAGCTTCATCTCATTCAGAAGCTGATTTTAATCTCTACATGAAGTATGGATTAATAAGTGAATTATGGGATGGAATGATTGACACAGCAAGCAATATGGTATTAGAAAGTGGGATTTGAAAGCATTATTAAATACAGGATGTCACAACTAAGTGTGAGCATGATGATTAATAGTATAATGTCTCAGAGTAAAGAAGAATTGTTAGCACAGTAGGAAGGGAAAACCCTGACCAGATTCTCAGCTCGTGTACACTGTCCAAACCCAAAGGAAATTAGGGAAGCTCTGACAGTTTATGACAGCCAGGAATCTGTCCCCAGGAGAAATAGACTGAAATTAAGGGGGAAAAAAAAATATTAAACTTTAGCTAAATATCTGAATAAGAATCCTGACAGCATGATCCCTTAAATTGAGAAACAGTCTCCCGTGGGAAATGCTGAAAGCTTTAAGCCTGGACATATTTGGAATTAGATTAGGCAAAGCGTTTGAAAAAATATACCATGGGGACAAATCTGTACTGGAGGGGAGATGAATTAGACAGTCAAATAGGTCTTTTTCACACATTCTTTTAATGACTTCAAACTGTCTGTACATAGAAAGAGCTTGGCAGTGGTTTTGCCTGTGTAGTTAGTTGTTCACTGGCCCTGAAACAGTGTTGACTGGGTATTGTACCAGGATGGAAAGATTCCATTGCTGAGAACATGGCTAGATCAGGTGGCTTTAATGGTTGGTGTGAGTACCATTTAATATAGTGCCAATCAGAGCCTTTACATAAAGAAGTTTCCATGGGTCAGCCAGGGAGATGTGCAAGTTGGCCCTGCAGTATGTATTTTCTCACTTCTCCATGATGCTGTTGTCACACAGGAGTGATGTAGAAACAGAAGGCATGCTCATCACATGGAAGAACTGAAAATGCCCCCTCTTTCAATTAAAAATGGAAGTCTGGGTTTTAAATGAGACAAGCACACCATCCTGCACCCAAAAAGCCACTTTCATTTTCATCTAAATATGTAACCATCATTTGTTTAACTCGCACCAAGCTATCAAATTTTGTGGTGGGCTATAAACTTGTTGAGTCATTAGCCTGGCTGCTTAATGGAGGAAAACTAAATTCCTGTTCCTGCATAATGACACTTATTCACTGTAGACATTTGCATCACTAGGAAACGATAAAACCTCATCCTTCATAATGAAGTTCTGAGCTGACAAAGAGGAAAATATAGTGTTGTGGGATGACTATGAATATAAAACAAGCTTAATAAAGAAGTAGTGACAAATTATATTATGCAAAGTGCAATGCAATAAAAAAAAAATGTTACTAACTCATTGGAAATGTCATAAATAATCTAAATAGTTTTTAACTGTCAAAGCCTTGAAAAATATATTCTTTAAAAAAAATGAGGTACAGAATAGATGCCAGTTTAATTGCCATCATATTTTGACAAGCATGGAGAACCTTGTATCCAGCTTATTTGCTAAATTTAGCTCACTTGCCTAGGCTGCATTGATGGGGGAGCATTATTAGTCTGCTTTTTCAACTTATTGGTGCCCCATCAAAAACCAGCTACCTCAGCCGTTTTGAAGCATCATTGTTTTCCATTTGAGATCAACATTTACAGTCTGCATTATCAGGTCAAATGATCCTTATAAAGGAAGGAGAATCTCTGATGTGAATATTTGGTAAAATCATGTGCAGCCTTCTTAAAATCAGCATTCTTTTTGAGCAAATAAATATACTGTCTGCTATATCTCTGTGGGTCAGCAAGGGCATGAAATCCCATTAGGACAGCTCCTCGTATTACAAAAGACTTTGTCCAATTTGTATGTCCAAATGACTCTCTTTCCACTCTTCCAAAAATTTCATTTCACAGAAAGGAAAAAGTCACAAGCATTTCAAGAATTGCTGGCGGCTCAAATAATAATGACTTAGATTCTATTTCTGCTGAAGTCTCAATGATTCCAATAGCCCCAGTGACTTGAATAGAAGCAGCTCTGAGACTTGCATAACCAGAAGCATTTCTATTCATGAAAACAGTTGCAAAATTAACTGCTAGTGTGATCAGATCCTCACTTCAATGGAGATTTCCCTGCTGACATAGGCACTTGTTTAATTATATGCTGCTTGTACTCTAAATGCAAAATGTTCAAGATGCTCAAACCAGTTACTCTGTCTTCTGGCATATGAGGGTGGTAGGGACAAATGATACATTTAATATGCTGCTAAGAGATCTGTGGAAAATCATATTGTCTTAAAAAAGCAAAATTTGCCATGTTTTCTTAATGATTTCGATTTAGTTTTTGTATGATTGACAGGCATCACAAGTTGGAAATGCTACTTTGGCTTTTAAATGGGAGACATTTTCTTTTGGAGAAAAGTTATTTTAAACTCACTCTCTGTTTTCCAGAGAAAACGGTCCTCATGTCTTTATACAAACATAGAGGAGTTTCACCCTAGATCAAATACACATAAAAAGTCTGAGCTCCTTTCAAAGTATTTTCAGAGGAACATGGTGATTTTTATCCTCTGGTTGTTATGATAGTCAACAAGTCAGTGTTTCATTTCTGAAACACAAAACTCAAAGTAAGCAGGTTGGTTTTAACATGATGTGAGCCTCGTCTGACTTTTTCTTTTACCCTTTTCACAGTTGGAATTGGCTGTACAAAATTTTCCATTATGCAAGAGGATTTGGAGCCACTCCGTCTGCTATGGTCCCTTTGGTCATGTCCAAAAACTGATGTTTCCAATAACTCATTTAAATTGCCAGCTCTTCTGGGCAAGGCACCAGTCATTGTGATCATCTCTAAGGCTTGTAAATCTTCCCTGTAGTTTTAAAATGCTTCATTTAGCACATTTAAGGCACAAATAAGCATTTACAGAACAAAAATTAAGTGATTTTTAAGCCTGAAATGTGGCTGCAGAGATTCCATCAGAGAAGAAGAGAATCCAAATTGGCCACAGTTTGGCTACTGGCAAATGAGGAAAACTTTCCTGCCCTGCTGTTTTAGACTTTCAGTAACATGGAGATGAACCTAGTAATTGCTAGATTTTTCTAATCCATTTTATAACAATAACTTTCACTTCTAGCCAGGGACTCTCCATCCCCTCAATGCCAAGAAAGTAAGTGAATCAGATCTGATAAGAACAGAAGGACTAATTGCATTTTCCCTGATCATACTCCTTAGACATGATCAGCATGGTCTACGGACATACTCCATGGTCAAAGAGGATACCTGCTGGTATTTAGAAGGTTGTATGATTGGCTTTCATAGATGTTTCCTGGTCAAGGATCTATCATAAAGCTTGAAATGTGAAAAAAAGAGATTTTTTCCAAAATGCCAAATAAAGGAGACTAAACCTCACCAATCTATCCTATAACTTCTGAGACATCCATGACAAGACTGATCCAGAACAAAAGCTTGAGGCTGGTTGAACATAGGCACAAAAAGCTTTTTCTACTATTAGCAGGTCTCATTTTTCCCTCTTGCTTTTTGATGTTGTATAATTTACCAGTGGAAAGAGCAATAGATTGTGAGGGTGACCAGCCATTTAGTGCAGAGTCCTCAGACTTGGCAGGTTAGTGCTGCTTCGACAGCCAGTTGCACTCCTGCTTTCAGTAGGTTCTGCACTGACCCTCCAGAACTTCTCCTCACTTAATTCTGACTCTGTTCCCACAAAGAGATTTTAATCTGCTGAAAGGATGAGATCTGGCAGAAATAAACTAACATTTGTAGATGCCAAAAACTGTGGTTCCAAAAAGATAGTTAAGAAGAGGCCTAGTTTGCTTTCATTAACTCTACGCTCGGCTAGGCCGCAGCAGGCCGCCCGCTCTGGCCTATTCCTGGACTTTACGGTGAGTGAGGCACAGTTGGAGAAGCTGGTTCAGAGCTTCTTGTGCCAGGAATTCCCTGCTTTCCCTACTTCTTGTGCACCATAGAGGCTGAAATACTGACAGTCTTCTGGTAGCTGGGAATATTTTGTTCTCATGTGGGACCTCTCTCACATTTCGACTGAAGGTTGGATCCCTCCACAATGGAGACGAGAGTAAGAACATCAGTGGGACTGCTGGAGTTGTCTCTTGTTATTCAGCAAGAGATTCTTATTTTTTTGGAAACTAAGAGTTCTCTGAAGAGGTCTTCTCTTCACTTGCATTAACCTTTAAGTCATGTTAATATGACATCATTATGTTATATAATTTGTTTGTGTTCCAGTCATCTGGAAAGGCCTATGGTGATGTTCCCTTGTCCCAGAATGACAGAAGTACAAACTGTACCAACTGTGCTGGCAAGAAGGTGTCAGTTTTGTGTTTCTAGGAACACTCTGGACTTAAGCCTTTACATCTGCTGATCATCCTCATCTCCTATTTCATTTTATCATTTACTGTCTCTTTACAGAATGTTTAATCTATATAAAGGCACAGATTTTACGCCAGGATTTGACATGACAGTCTTTTCTGTATGCCTTCCTTCTCCCTCACTTTAAAATCTATTTGATTTGGATTTTCTCTGCATACTGACTGGTTTTTTTCAAATGGGAAAAAAAAACCAACAGAAAATTAATCCATTAGAAACAATAATTTCTAATAAATCCTGCTGTAAGAAGGAAATCATACCCATTTGAGCATTACTTGGTGCTAGCCCTACAGTTTGGCTTCAAGAACACTCTCTGTGTACAAACCAGTTTGAGGCTGGTTGTGTTTTTTTGAATAATCACTGAAGTAGATCTCACTGGATTCTATGCATTGCTTCTACCCTTCAGTTATGATTAGAAAAACAGTTGTAATTCAGGCTGCTATGGCTGCTATTCCAGCACAGATGATCTTCACTTCCCTCTGGATGCATGGACATAATCCCCATGCTTCTGGATTGCAGCTCTGGTGCTCATGAGTCACACTAAACTGATGATGTCTGTGGTGCCTTTTCATCCAGGCAAAGAAAGCAACTTTGAGCAAGCTCAAAGAGATTCTTTAAGTTAAGCTTGTTATTCCTTGTCCTCAAGATGCATAGAATTCAGAGAAGGAAAATATAGAAAAAATATCTGTGCTTGTAGCACACTGTAGTGCTACTCCCTGGCCTGACAAGTAGCCTTCAGTTAGCTCAAGCACCCTTCAGCCTGTCACTAGAGGAGACTGCAGCACCTCCTTCACTCAGGAGCTGTGTGGTGATACACTTGGGCTGTTCCCATGAGGCTGGGGTAGCCTGAGCCAGCTTCCACTGGCACGAGGCCATCCAATGGATGTCATGGTGTTGAGTGTGTTAGGTGTAGGTATGAACTGTACATGTGGGGCTTCAAAGAACCACAGACACCCCTTTAGCATAGGGTTGTACAAAGCTGATGCCTGTGCATGTCTATATGACCAGATGACACCAAAAAAGAAGCCAAGGAACTGGCTTATAGCTCAAATTTAAAGAAAAAATTAAAACAAACAAACAAAAACCCAAGAAAAAACAAAGCAGAGTTATCTCCTTCCATTTTCCCCAGTCTATATTCCAGTGCTCAAAGCCCCATCCAGCCTGGCCAGAAACACTTACCAGGATGGGGTTTTGCTCATCTTCTCTGGGTAACCTGTTCCATCACCTCACCACCCTCACAATCAAGTTCTTCCTAATATCTAATCTAAACCTACCCTCTTTCAGTTTGAAACCATTACCCCTCATCCTGTCACTACACTGCCTGACCAAGAGTCCCTCTCCAGCTTCCCATTGGTCCCCTTTAAATACTGAAAAGCTGAATAAAGTCTCATCAGAACTTTCTCCTCTCCAGGTTGAACACCCTGAAGTCTCCCAGCCTGGCCTCACATCAGAGGAGTTCCAGCCCCCAGGTCATCCCCATGGCCTCCCCTGACCCCATCCAACAGGTCTGTGTCTTTCTCATTTCTGTTTGTGCCCGTGGCTTTGGACTCTACCTGTGAAATGCAGAATAGCCAGGTTAGTCAGCTTGGTACAATTCAGGGGCTGTAGTATTTGGAAGAGAATATGCAATCAAAGAGCATCAACAAAGTGTAATTGGCATCACCCACTGCACCTCATCAAATCAAGAATTCCTCTGATTGATGCAGAGTGATGTACAATCACTTGTAATTGATTGGAATTCATTCAGTACAGTGACATGTTGAGTAATTGCTGCTGAGAAGTAAAGACTGGTTAAAGTTGAGGACAGTCCATATGTTTTGGACTTCTTCAAACATTTATGAACAGCATAGGGTTTGTGTTAGAGCTGATTGTGTCTGGACACTGGACTTCAAATGTAGGCATTCATTAAAAGCAGAATTGTATTACATCTTGAGGTTAGTAAATGAAAAAGTTAGAAGAGCTGTTATCCTAAATGCTTTGAATCTTGAGCAATCAGACAACATAAAATGTTGATACTGTCCATAGCAAAACCTTTTGTGTGTGTGTGTGTTCACAATTAATAAAGGCAGGATTTTCTGATAGGTAGCCTGCATATAAGAGAAATATTTTATTCTTGGGTTTTGTAGCAAAAGATGAATTCATTGAAGTTGGAGAGTTAGGTTTTCCTAAGGTAATATTTGGAAGCAGGCAGAGTTTCAGGAGGAGTTTGATGGAGGGGCCACAGACACTGCAGATCAGCAGTGCAGGGCCAAATCCTCTCTGCCAGTGGCTCTGGAGAATTCCTGTTCCCTTCAGATGACTTATAGCACTCAAATCTCAACAGGTTTCAGACAACATATGGCAAAGTACTGAGCCAAAAGACTGAAATTTCATTTAGTTTTACTTCATTTTACATAACACGACATATATATTATCTTATTTCCTTTTCTTTTGGCCTGTAAATGGTTCCTGGCAAACTCCCACTGAAGGCCCTTTCCTCTGTGTACATGGGGCCAGTTCATCCAGCATCAAACAGAATTTTGCCTTGTTTGTCTGAAGTATGTTTAGCACACACAGCATAAATCAATCCTATACTGTCTTCTGCATTCCTAATATATTCATCAGCCTGTAATAATCTTACTGTGCAGGAAAATTTGCCTGAGAGGAAGATTTCTTTTCAACATTACTAAGCCTTTGAAAATAGCACCCAAACAAACAGGAAAATAATCTGTGTTTATAAAAACTCCAAATCCCCCCTTTTCAAGTGTCTCATCTTCCAGCTTCTGAGCACAAGGTTTACAGAGTCACCCAGGACACACCACCCTGGCCAGAAAACCCTGACACACTCAAAAATAACTCCTCTTTTTTGCCATTTCCCCCAGCACAAGGCCAAAAATCTCCTGTTTCGTGAACAGGAAACACGTGGGTTCTAAGCACCTCTAAAAATGACACTAAAATCTCAACAGAATTGCACTGCTCTGAAGCTGGAGACAATGCAGGGCTTGAGATCAAGGGATAATGTGGAGAAAGAGCTCAGGCTGTGCTGTGTTCTCATCATAAATAGGTTTTGCAGATGTGAAGCACTTCAAAACTAGCCTGAAACAGAAGCTTGAGTGCACCAGAGTAGGAATGGGGAGCTGGGTGCCCAGGCAACACTCTCCACTTCTCAGGCAGTCTCCTTTCCCTCCTGCAGAGCTGAGATGTGGGCTGAGGCAGGAAACAAAAGGGCCAGGGAGAGGCAGGGGACACAGAACTCACATTTTGAAGATGCTCTTGGGGAGTTTCTTCAATCCCTCCAAGACCAGTGCAGGGAAGAGCCTGCCAACATCTCCTGCACTGGGCTGACTCATGGGTTTGTCACTTGGACTGAAACAAAATTTACTGCACTCTAGCAATTTTTTTTGCCCTTTGCATAACAAAAAAAAATTCTTTAAAGACTTTTAAATGGATATTTTTCTGGTATTTCTTACAGTGCATCTTGAGTTTATGGGACCTGGGGTTTATTACTGCCAGTGACTTGATGACTAGCAGGTGCTAAGTGGAGTTCTCTGTTTCCTAACACTGAATTCAGATATTTTTGGCTACAACTGGGATTTCTCATCAACTCACTCATGCAACATTTTTATCCATAGGTGGGTTTTGTATTTTATTTTAAACTGAAGGGTTTATGCTGCTTGCTCTGAGATCTTGTGGGAAGTCTCCAGTAGTAGTAGTCAGGCTTTTATTGTGATTTATGAAGTCACATGGAACAGTTTGAGTCACAGTTGTCCAACATCTAAACTTATCCTTTGCATTAGCATTCAGATAAATTATTTTCTAGCTGGTCATATATTTTATACAAAAGCACGGGCAGTGAGAGACAATTTCTGCCACCTCATGCTAAGATGGTACAGCAAATTCTGTCTAATTCTGTGCTAATTTCAGATTATGAGGCAGTTTCTTTGGAAGTAGCAGAGCCAAAAGAATCTTGTATCAAACAGAAAGAAACTCACTGGTGCAGTTTACCAATATTTTATACCAAAAAAAAAATGTTATGACTTGTCTTGTGTATTGTTGAAAGTTATTTTCATTTCATAAAGAGAAGTTTGAATATTCATTTACAGTGTTATTTTTCCCACTTGGTTGCTTGCTCCTTTGTATGCATGGATGTCTGAGCATATTTTCAAAGATATCTCAGCTGATTTGATGGAAAAGCTTACATGGTTTCTAGAGGAGAATGGATTAATTTAGGCTAATTAGATATCTCTTGTAAATAGCATTGAGAGCCCTGACTTGAAGAAGTTTGCAGTGTGTTAGTGGGATCTTACTGAATTTTTTGTTTGTTTATGTGCTTTATGCTGGAAAAAAGGAATGGGCTGGGAGAGGGAAGGATCTCTCTTTTCCAGAAGAAAAAAAACCCCAGCAAAGCCAAACCAAAAAACCAATTTATGATTTAACTAGATTGTTATTTTTGCTAAACCATGAACGATGATGTGCCAATTCCAAGTGGGCACCCTGAGCAGTAATCTTTGTGGCCTGGGTTGAGGGAAGATACTGTATTAACAGGAAAAAAAATAAAGCAACACAAGTCATTTGCTATCACCAAAGAAGTTTCATACCCCAGAGACAAGTTGCACATTTAAACATTCTAAACTGTGATGCTCATTTCTAATCTTCAACTCAATTACTTGATTTTCTGCTGCCTCAGATCAAGGCTGAAAACAGACTTTCTTCAAAGTGTGTTTGAAGCTCCCAGAAAAGTTGACTCCACTGACTTTTGCTGTTGAGATTTTTATAGTAATTATCATAAGATATCTGAAGTAGTTTCTACTTGTAATCTATCTATTTTCTGACAAAACCAGCTGTTTAGCATTTCAATTATTTTCCCTCGCCTTGGGTAGCTGTTATTGTTTTTTTAATTCATTGTTTCACAACTTTCTGAAGATTTTCAGTTCAAAGTAAAAAGTTTGTTCCCCGGGAATGTGCAAACTATCTAATCTTTCATTTATCAGATATGATAGAAGGAAAATTAAGCTCTGAGCTTCTTGGAGAACATTAGGCAATCTGTGAGATGCAGGTACAATAACCTCATGTGTAGTGAAGGGAGGCAAATAAAGAGTTTTGAACACAGCACTGGGTGCAGAGGCAGCTTCTTTCCCATTTGTTTATCAGGCAGAGCTGGGGATGGTTTCATAAAAGGCTAGTGTTAGAACTTGCAAGGAACTCCATGCAGTGGGTACCTGGCACAGAGCTGGCAGAGTCACAGGTTGTTTGATCTCTGCCTCCTCCCTGGGCTTTAGAATTTGTCTTTATTTTGGTCACCCTCAGAAATCTATGGAAATTCTGAGCTTCGTCTTCTGAACACCAAATTAGCCATAATTCTTGGTTTATTACAACTTGCAAAAAATTGTTTATGGGGAAAGAATGGAAAGTTTCTGCAAGATGTCCCCGTGCTGAGCTGGCTGGCATGTGGGAAATGCTATTAGCCAGTGGATAAATAATGAGAGAAAAGTGCTGCTCCAGAGGAATGGAAACGGACTGGATTCAATAATATTTATACTTCACATTCTACTGCCTGTCACTTGCACAGAAATGACTTTGGTAAAGAGTTTCTTGCAGAATTAACTTTATTCCTTGCTCAAGACAGAGAAAATGTAGGCATGGCCCAGGCTTAACAGTCCCTGGTGGGTAACTGGTTTGAACAAACCTTCCTGTGTTCCCATGCAGGAGATTTTTGGATTAAATCTGCTGCAAGACTCTTGAACATCTAAGAGAAAGTTACTTAAGGTCCCCGTGGGGAAGGGAAGCTGGGAGCATTTTCTTCTTCCCAGGTGTGCTGTGGACTTTGCCAGGGGTTTGGTTTTAGGTTTGAAATGAACCTGTGTGCACAGTGCTGCTGCCTCCTCCTCCTCCTCCTCAGCACAGCCCAGCTCCTGAAGCTGTTGTCTGTTGCTAATCCCCTTTGGATCCTGCTGACACTTGCTGCTTCCACAGTGTTCTCTTGTAGTAAATTCCACACCTCCTGTGTAAGGAAGCTCTTTTATAAACTGCTCTAAATAGATCTTCTGCTAGTTTCTCTTGTTTTCACATTGCAGAACTTCAAGAACAACAGGTCTACCAGTGCTTCCATGATTTTGCAGACCTCAGCCATAGCCCTCTGGCTTGTCTTCCAACTGGAGAGCCCTGACCTCTGTGCACAAGAGCTCTGCACCTCAGGCATCTTATCTGCCCCTTCTCAGCCTGCCTCCTTCCTGAGACTCAGCACCAGCAGTGCCCATTGAACCCAACATCAAACATGACTCTGAGATCTCTTTCCCAGTTTGCAGTTGTGAGCACTGGGAATGGTTTGGATTCTTTTCCCTGGGTGTTTTTTATCTGTATGGAAGCTCATCTGCCACGTTTTTGCTCACTCATTCAGTTTGGCCAAGTCCTTCTGGAATTTCTTGCCATTGGCATTTCTTGTAACCTTGTTCCTTAAATAAGATGTATTTATTTCAACTGGATCTACCTTATCTGCTGCAGAGTATCTCCATTGTGGGACTGCCTTCATCAAACAATCCCCTGAGCTTTTCTGCTGTGGCCTTTGTCAGCCCTGAGTGCTGCTTTTACACACTTGTCAGCAATATTCCCACCAATTCCACTGTGTCTGGAGCATTTGAAGAACTTTTTTGTTATCAGTCTGAAAATCCTTTGCAAGGTATACTTGGAATTATTTTTAGACCTCTCCATTTCCTACTTGTGTGTAACCTGGCATTTTCTTATGGGTTCTCCTCTTGGCAAGCTTTCCATTTCCCAAATGCTAAGCTTTTCCCTGGGATGCCTTCTGAGCTTTCAGCCCATGGTAGCTGTTTGGGGGGCTGCTTTCCTTCCTTTTTGAGGGGTGCTGTGCATTTTACCCTTCTCCCACTACAGTGTTTTTCACAGACTCCAGACTATTTTAAGCATCTTCCTTTTTGGAATGTTCCTTTTTGGATTTTGGAGATTTGCTTGGTCGTTGTGGTTGCTTGTTTAACTAATTTGATTTATTTTTTTTTAATATAATCTCTTTTTCTTGAAATTGCATAGCCTCATGCTGGACTCAGCCTGCTCTCTACCCTATAATGCTAAAACTAATTGTATTGTGGTTGCTGTTGCAGAAACACTAATCCACTAGTACCTTCTCAACTGTGTTCTGTGCACTGCTGATGACTAAATTCAGAACAGCATCTTTTCTTGGAGTCTGTGACTTACATTTCATGGAGGTAGCCACTTACTACAGTTAAAAATGTTATCTCTGCATCTCATCCTAATGAGGCATTGATCCAATCAGGATTTGAGTAATTGAAATATTCCACCATTGAAATGTTCCTGGTAATTGAAATATTGCTGGTAATTGAAATATTGCTGGTAATTGAAATATTCCTGGCTTCATACCTGTTCTGGTGTCCCCACAGATATTCCATAGAAGCCATGGTGTCCAAAAGGGTGACATCAGACTGACAGACAGGTAGAAATCTAAGTGCTTTTTACACAGTCCAAAGACAACCTGTCACCCATTAAAGATTTTAACCCCAGACATTAAGTCCTTTTCTTGAAATGCACCAGCCTGAGATTTTCTGTAGTCAAAAGATATTCTGCCAGCAAATCATGGGGTTTTTGGTGTCATTAATTATGCATTCCCGGTGAAGGGAAAAGCCTTGCACATTGTTTGAAATTGCCAAACTACGTTGTCATTTTTTTTTTTCTTCACTTCCTTAGCATATAGAAACAATTCATTATTTATAGCTCTGGGTTGACATGCTTCCAGCACACTTCTGAAACTGAATTCCCCACCTCTTTTGTGTGAGAAGAAACCTCTTGTCGTAAGGGCTGTAAGCAGGATTTATTATCTTGCACAATTAAAACTCAAATTCTGTCTTTGCCCTTTGTGTTTCCTAATTATATGAGGAGGATGGCTTTTTATCAAACTGCTTTATTTAGGAATAAAGTTCTTTCTGTGGCAGCACTGGGCGAGTTATATTGTTCCTGACATCAGGCAGCAACAAATTAGCTTCCAATTTGGTCTCATTCTTGTCAACATGAGATATACTTACTCAACATGCCTGAAGTCAGAACAAAAATAAGTCTCAATGGGCTTGAGTAATTTAATACCTGAAACACAGGACTGATCTTTTAGTAGCTCTTGACATCCTGCAGCTGTTGGTAACATGTCTGGGATACAGAGGAGGCCACTGGGCAAGACAGAGAGATGACTCCAAGATCTGCAGTGTTGGGTCCAACTCTACCACCACTTCCCCAGACCTTCTCCTTTCTACAGCCCAGTTCATTTCCACTGTGAGACAAGAGGGTGGAGAATTTGGATTTAGGTGAGCTACCTGAAATATATTCCACTCGTGCCTAAGATGGGCTTGATAAGCTGGTGGGGAGTGGTATCAGAGGACATCTCTCTCATGGTTTGAAGAAACTTGTCTATCTGCTTGAGAACTTCTCTGTATCTTTCTGAGTGTCCATGTGGTGGCAGTCTCAAAGTACATTTCATCTCCACCTAGCTGGGAGATTTCAATGCATTTTTTAATAAGAATTTGACTCCTTATCAACTCAGGAAAGGATAAAATAACCCACTGAACCATGAAGTGACACTTGGCAAAGCCAAGAGAGAATTTTGGTATGTATGACCACAGCTGCTGCTGGTGCACCACAGCCCAAGAGCATGCCAGGAGGTATGCTGAGGATCCAGCACTTGGGAAAGCTGGGAGGTGCTGGTTCAAACAAAGTGTAGTTTGAATTGGGACCTTGAATCACAGAATTTCCCAGATTGGAAAAGACAAAAGTCTTTTGAGATCACCTAGTCCAATCAACAACCTGACACTGAGAAGACCTTGACTGAACCATGTCCCTCAGCACCATAGCTACCTGACTCCTGAATAGCTGCAGTGATGGGGACTCCCCTTCAGCACAGCAATTCTTCCTCACCCATGGGATGGCTGAGAAAGAAGAAATTACTTCTTAACTTGGAGATTTTCTGTGTCTCAAAAACGATGCAAGACACAGCATTTTAAGGACAGTTGTGGTGCCTGCAATGCTAGATGGATGCTGTTTAATAGGAAATCACCAAGCCATTTAAAGAAAAAAAAAAAAAAGTCTGAGGAGGTAAAAGGTAAAACATTTCTGCACTTTTCTCCTGTGGCTGAAAGCCTTCTTTGCACCTCATTCAGGCAGATGGAGATCAATCACGTGCTTGTTCACTCAGCTCTGTTTGACCAGTAAGAGCTTTAAGTGATTTTCTGGACAACTCCAAATGTTCTAGTGGAGATTGGAAGTTGAGAAAAACCAATCAGACTTCCTAAGGTAAGTGGAGAAATAACCATAGAAACAAAACAAACAAATAGAAAGCCCTATGAATAGTATTACTACACAAGGAAGAATCTTGATGAAGTGTGAAGTATGATACAGGGCAGCTTGCTTGGGGTTTTACTGGTATGACTGGTATGCCTCTTAGTTTATTAGCCTGCAGTAAAAATAAAAAAAACCTCTGAGGTGAACTCCAGGGAATTCAAGTCACACTTTAAATATAGGCACTGAAATAAGGATTTCATTTGAAAGTGTTAAAAGTGAACAGGTTTTAGAAACAACAAATTGTTTTAAGAATCTCTTTAATGAAGTTTATCACCTATTGAACTAGATGGCCAAGCATATAGTAAATATTTCTTGTAACTCAGTGGATACATGAATTGACAAACTATATTTTATATAACTGAATATGTTTAATTACTTGATAAGTCCATATTGCTGTCTGTGACAAGGGACTTTTACACTAACTTTTACACTAACATGCTCATATAGAAATATAAATGCACACACCCACATACAGCCAACATTTACATCACTGTCCAATGATTTTGTGTGTCTTGGTTTTTGAAAGATGCTAAAAACTGACTCAATTTCACAGGATAAATATTTAGTATATTCAGAGCCTCTTTCAGAGGTCTCAGAATGGGCATCATGGAATGTGCATGGCCAGGACAGTGTGCCATTTGTGTTTTCATCCTGATAACAATCCACTTCTTTTGCTGAAGTCTCAGTTCAAGGTCAAGCCACAAATCCAAAAGGATTCCAAAACCAAAAGAAGTAGAGAAAGTAAATGATCTATGTTTCCTGAGGAGAATCTGGTACTTGAAAGGTGGTAGATGAATGTCCTGAAATCCCAACTCATCAGTGATAAAACCAGATTGAGGACACATATTTCTATTCCACATTTTCCTCTCTTTTGGAGACTCAGCCTTGACCATTCCTATCTGCAGCTCTGCATATTTAATCATCTTCTGACTTTCTACTGCACTTGCAGCAAAAGCAAGCAAAGCATTTGAAGTAGAAATGAACCCACTGGGAATTCTTGAGAAGTAAAAAACTTCTTAAAGAACAAGTGTCAAAAATATTCAACCAGCACCATTGTCTGGGATAAATCATTTTAAAGTATTTTTAACGTAAGTTGCTGATGGGAAAAAAAAAAGTGCTGATTAGAAAAGTTCTCAATTATTTCTGGTTTGGCTTTTACCAAATGTAAATAATTCTCTGTTCTGTCAGTACCAATAGTTCTGTATTCAGTCTGTATCAGTCTGTCTGTCCAGGGACAGAGTAATGAAAGGCACTGAACTGGCAGATTCCAATCCAGACATGCACTACTAGCAGATCTAGTCTGCACTTTGCCACTGTCCTCACCTGCCTCTCCAATGGATTTCAGGAGCCATCCCACCCCCCAACCCCCTCTGCCAGTCAGCTGGCAAAAGGAATGAGCAGGATGCTCAATATAAAATAACTGAATCACCCTGCCTCTGAAAAAAACTCCTGTTTTTAATGTCCCCTCAAGGGCTTGGTGGCCACCAAACACCAGCCACTACCTCTGCAGGCTTGGCTGGGATGCCAAGTGCTCTGCTGAGCTTGACTCTCATTGCTTTAGGCCAATTCCAGTGGTCAAATATTGAAATCATTAGTCCTTTCTCTCTGGGTCTTTGGAGACAGATGAGCAGAAGATCACTGCAGGGTAACAAATCACCAAGAGCAGAACAGTTCTGGAGTCCCCAGAAACCTGGTGAAGGCTGCTTGAGAGAATTCACAGGCATCATGGAAACAGCATCTGTCTTAGTGCCCTTTAGGGAAAAAGAAGCTCCTGGAGATATTGCAATAATATTTAGAGAAAGAAAATGGACCTGGACAGTCACTCTTCACAGCATGGGAGAGGCTTAAAGGAAAGGGAGATGCAATGGGCACCAAATTGGATAAATTAATGAAACATGTGCATGCAACAGAGGAAGGAATAAGCAACAGCAAAGGAAGGGAAGCTGAGACAAAGAGATCTATCAGCTGAGACACAGTGTTTATTTTTTATGTTGAACAAAGCAGGAAAATTAGGAAGCAGAAGCCACTGTACTCTTGCTGGAATAGAAGGGGTGGAACTGGACATTGTGATTGTTCAAAACTTCTTCAATTAGCTTGTTGAACACAATGAAAAATCCTCATCACATAGTCCAAAGGACCAAACTCTCTGACACTTGACAATAGTGTGGAGAGTCCAAGGTCATGTCAGTCAAATCAGGTAACACTCACATGGAACAAGAGCCACAAAGCCTGGAAATCAAGATAAGCAAGAACTCCATGTGCAAATGGAGCCCTAAAATCCTATAAACACAGCAAGAACAGAACCTCTTCCAGAAGTTTGTTGGTAAGAAGGAGGCTGGAGCTTGCAGGGAGGTCACACACCATTCACACACCAGAGAATCTCTTCTCATTCCTCTCAAGACTTGTGAAATTCCACAAAATATTAATGAATGTCTTTCAGATTAAATCAGTGTGCTGCCTTCTAAATAAAGCTTGAAATAGAAGATGGTGCATCAGAGAAAAAAATGTATATTCAGTCTGAGTGATCTGATTACATTGCCTCTTCTATGGGAGCTGTGTCTGCTGGAAATGGGATTTTAAAGCAAGAATTACAGGATGGCATCACTAGGCACAGCCACCCAACTCTTCCTGGCTGTGAACAGCAGTGACTTGGAGGAAATGCTGTTCAGGGCCTTGGGACTTGGCTGTAATTTCTCAGAAGGCCTTTGGGGAAGAGAAATAATTATTTTTTTTTTCTAAGCCAGCTCTCTAAATAGAGCCACTTCTTGAAGAAAAGTTGCTTTCTAGAGACTGGCATTTGGCTCTGAAATGATAGCAGCACTTTCCTGTGCTGGGTTAATGACTGCTCTGTATAACTAGAGGAATACAAGGCAAATATTAGTCCTGATGTTCTGATTTTTGATCCTGGCAGGGTCCCAGCACTGACAACTACTCACCTGGTAGGAGAGTCACATAAAGGCTGTGATTGTAATGCAATAATTTATATTAATTGTGCAATAAACACGATTTAATGTTGTTAATCTGTTAGCTTGCAGAGCAATGGCTTGTGGTGGTCTGCAGACCCTAAACTCACATCCATGGTGTCAGTCACTGTGAAAAGTAAAAAGAACTTTTTTCCCCATCAAAGGACCATTTCCACAGCTTCTCTGAGCTCTTCAGCACTTGATGAGGCTGCTAAAGCTCCTACCAGGCTGGGGAGGATCACATTGCAGCTGGCTCCAGGGGAACATCTTTGGCCAAGTGAAACCACTTTCCCCTCTTCTCATTTGTGATCTGAGCATGACAAAAACCAGTAATGACATCCAGGCTCTAAAGCTAATGTTTTATTTAAAGAACAACAAAACCAACCCAACTGCAGAGAGAGAACTCACTAGTAGGGGAAGGCTCAGAAGCACTGGCTGAGAGATTAAACAAGATGTTTGGAAACAAATCCCTGTGTTTTTGCAGTGTTTATAGTTAGGTTTTTTTCCCTGCTGTTTTCTAAGTCTTCAGTATCTCTTTAGTTCAAGGAAAACTCCAGTCTCCCTCACTACAGATCTCCCTTCTGACTTTCCAGGGAAGGCTGTTGCTCAGCCACCCTCCCAAGAAGCAAGAACCATCTTCCCCATACACCAACCTCCCTCCCAGACCTGTCTTGCTGAAATCTCTGGGTGTGGATGCCAGCAACCTGCCCCCTGCAATGCAAATATTGCTTCAAGAGCTGTGTTTTACTCACACCCATGAGTGAACCTGGCAGAAGCTGTGACCAGCTGTGTAGGGTTCTGCACTTGTGGAGGGCAGGTCATCTGCAAATTGGCCCAAATTTAAGTCCAAGTGTTGGTTTTAACCTCGTGTGCCTCAAATTCCCATCTGTAAACTGCTTGTTGCATAACCTCTGTCTTCTGAAGGGGGCTTTTGTGCAGATCAATGGCTTTCTGTCTGTGAGGTGCTTCAGTGGTGCAGGAAGGATTGCTGTAGGAATGGCCCCAAGGGGAAGGAGAATTATTTCTTAGTGCTTGTTGTGTTCAGTGCATACACAGCCCGGGGCCATCCAGTGAAAACTGGGAAATAAACAACTAGTGACCCCCTCATTAACTGAGCACTGAGCAGAGGGGAAAGGGTCTTGTGGGAAGCTCAGAGAGTGTCTGCTCATGGAACTAAATGTGGGATATGTTAATGAAGAGCACTAATAATGGCAGGAACTGAACTGAGCCTCTCAGGCTGCTGGAGCTGGGGCGTTTTCTAACATAAAGAGGCACCTTGGTGAAGTTGTTTGGACAGAGGTCTGTAAAACATGAGAAATCCACAAATGGCATGAAGAAGGCTGATTTTCCTCATGCAGCATTGCCCTCTGATAATCCACTGATAAAAAAGCATCCCTCAGTAGACCATAAAAATAATGTTCAAATAACTTTTAATACTGCAATTGAAGTGAACACCTCTTGAAGAAAGGGAGTCGGGATGAATTGTTGTTTTGACAGTGACCAGTTCTGGCTTCCACCCCTCTGCCATCCATCTGTTGATGAGAATCAATCCAATTTGTGTAATCAAATTGCACAGAGGATGGTGTTTTGGTTGTTATTATGTGTAGCAATAGCTGGCATATATAAATGTGTAAACAGCAGACACTGTGTTTTAATATACAAGTCAGACCAAAAATACATGAACTATGAATTCCACCCTTACTCAGCTCCATAAAATGTAAAGGAAGAACAAACTACATTTATTAACTAATTGCTCAGGAATAGTAATTAGAATTTTGATGTGCCTGGAATAGTCTATTAATAATTTCTCACCATCACCTTTCAGCTTTCTAAATTAATTATTTTACAAAACTCACATAAACTTTTTAAGAGTCTTTGTGGAAAAAGGAAAGCATTTAAATTCCTCAGCAACCATTCTGGGTCTCCACAGAGCTGGGTGCCATTCCCTGTCCCAATTCTAAACTCCAGATCCCTTTGTCAGCTTGGCAAATAAATCCTGAATCAACTTAACAAACTGGATCAGAAAATTCTGTATCAAGATCTGGAGCTCCAGGAGATATTCCACTAGATTATCCCTGACTAGCAAACAGCTAAATTTCATGGTTCATTTGCAGCTGTTACTGATAAAATGATTTGAATGGGAATACTCAGACAACTCCATTAAGCTGGTTTTAGTCCATTATGAAAGCAGTTCAAGTGTTGGGAAATTAGGTTATTTTCATATTTGGAGGCAACAATGGAACATTTGGAATCCAATCGTTTGGACATGTGATTACTAAATACACTATCTGACTGCTTAGTAGGAGCAACTGTGCTGGGAGATTAATTGATAGGCATTCAGTGTGGCAGTAAAATATCAATATAGACTCCCCAAATTGAGGCAACTGCTGCAGAATTAGGGAATTAATCCCTCTGCTGGAAAAAAAAAAACCTAAATATAATGTTAATTTATTTGCCAACTAATCTATGTGTTGTCAGTATGCCAGTAAATGTCAGTCAAAAAAGACTCTGGCAACGTGGGAAGCTCTAGAGGTAAATCCACACACAGAGAAGAAAA
>JANHGL010018370.1:2060-59036 GCA_024611195.1 Ceyx melanurus
GAAAAAAGAAAAAAGAAAAAAGAAAAAAGAAAAAAGAAAAAAGAAAAAAGAAAAAAGAAAAAAGAAAAAAGAAAAAAAAAGAAAAGAAGATGGTTAAGAATAGAAATCCAACTAAATTTGGAAAAGAAAGTCAACACAAAAGAAAGATTTCAGGAATAATTTATGGTACTTTAAATCCCTATTTCTTTTGCCAGGTGGAGAAATCCTAATACTGTTACATGATCCTAACATCTTTCCAACTGTTTCAGTGAATCATTGCCATTACCAATATGGGCAGAAATTTACTATATCAGCTTCCCAGACACTGAACACAGTGTTGGCAGAGCTGATAGATATTAACTCAGTGAGTCATATAAGGTGTTCTTTTTTTTATTTCCAAGGCATACAGCAGCAGCCCAAACCATGTTGCCACCACAGCTGCTGCTGAAATCTGGCCAGCCAGTGTGATAAGAGTGAGGTTGCTGATTAGTGTTACTGCAAGATTTTCACAGTAAATGAAAGTGGTCCCAGCAACTGATGAAATTGTTGTTGATCCTGAAGTATTTCCTCAAGGTCATGTTGATCATATTCAGGGATCTAGAAAAAACCCCAACAAATAATTATGTGGCTGTCATTATAATAATACATAGTTGCAGACATAATTTTCTCAGTGGATAAGCTTTGTCTTGAAACTATCTTTTGCAGTCTTACAGTTATTCCAAGTCTCCCGCACTGGAACTTTGTACCTATGACATTATTTACTGTGAAGAATGTAATATTTTACTAATTTCTTGCTTCTAACATACACCACTTTCAGATAGAGCTTCTTAAGTGTTTTTTGTTTTGTAAAGTCCATAGATATGCACCTTACTCCTGGGAATAGGTTTTGTTCCTTTGTTCCAAATCTTTTATTCTCTTTTTCCAGAGAAAGGACATCCAGAGTGTGCTGATAGCATGTATAAAGCTTCCAAAGTACTGGGTGTATTTAGCAGGCAACTTTCACACGTTTCCAGTACCAGTCCTCACTGCTAAGCAGAAGTCCAGTGCGGTGGTCTGGTCCCTCTTGCTGCTTGCATGCTTTTGGCCTTTCTTAAGATGCAAGCTATTAAAAGGTAATATGTACTCCACAGCCTGAAATAGTATTTCTGTTACTGGGCCACAGATGCAAAAGGACATGTTATAAAAAGAACAAAATATTGATCTGTTCCTCTGGTGAATGGGCGTGAATGGTCTCAAAGTGTTGTACTGTTACTTTTGTGTATCTCTGAGTAGAGATCACTGTTTATACAAACAAACAAATAAACAAAGAGATAATTAAAAGTTAAATCTCTATGCTTCTAAAGTCTGAACATCTGCTAGTTCTGAATTAGGGGTGCAGTGTCCAGTTATGACTTTATGCAATATCTTATACATTGATGGGTGCTTAGGGTAGGATTTATCCTGCTTTACTTAGTCCTCAAGAGGTTTCTTAATCTAATAATACAGTTGTCCAGTTGGGATGTCTGCTTTCAGATGTCCTTGAAGAATTTCTTAATCACCTGGCTTTTGGAAAACTTGTTTTCCACAGCTTCTGTTAAAGAGGAAACCTTATGCACTAAGGAATGCAGCACTCACTGGGTCAGTAAGAGAAGGACAGTGGGGACATTTAAGTGATAGCAGGTTACAGGGCGGTTTCTGTGTTTTACCCAATGCTTGCAAAAATTACTCACCCTCCTTTGGGCATTGACCAAAAACTTGAGAAAAGAAAGTACCAAGTCTCAGTCTGTTCCATCTGACTGGCTCTAGGCAGCTGCAAATAATGGAGTGCAGGTGCTTTAGTGTTCAAGTCCCAAGTGCATAGCTCTTCTGAGGTATAGTACAAAGGTAACTAGATCTTGTTTCTTGGCCACAGATGGAAAAATTGAATAGTGCAGTATCTGTCCTCTGAGAACTTCTGTTTTTGGATCCAATGTCCAGTCTGATCCATACACACTGTGTCTGTCCTATGCATTAGTGCACACTTGCATCTATTTCTCTTATCCCCAGCCCTCCCACTCCTGCTCCCTTAAAGGATTCTTTTTATTTTGATCTTTAGCAAGCATTTTTGGTTGGGTTGATTTCTGTAGCAAAACACATTTTCCTTTTGGAACAAAAATAACAGAAGACAATGTGTAATTCTCTCTAATGTCTGGGCTCTTCCCCATAAGTGGATATTTGAAGGGTAGAATATGCACCAGTGCCAAATTGAGTCTTTCTATGGGACACTGACATGGAATCAACACTTCTGCATAATATTAATGTACTTCAAACCACTCCTCATTAGTAGTGTTTCTTCTAAATTGAGTATAAAGTTATAAGTAGAGACCATATCAGTAGCATCTATCAATACTGGGTCAGATTCTACAGCATTTGCTATATCCAGAAAGTGCTTACTTGCACTAGCAAGTTCTGTTTAAAGTAATGGTCCTTTAATTTATTTTTGACTGCTTAATCTGGCTCACATTTAAAGATGTAACAAGATTTTTTACAACATTGGTAGGATGGTAAAAACACTTCATGGAAAATTTGTTAAGCTCTTGAAAAACAAGACAGTTGATGTCATCAGTATAATTCTTTTCATATCCTTCTTATAGCAGTGCAGAGTGGGGATCTTCTACTGAATTGGGTGTCAGTATTTCCAGTTATGACCTTCCCACCAATAGTTTGAGCAGCAGGTTATGGAAGTGTTGTTTCCTATCTTGGAAGAGTGACACTGGATTTAAATTGCAAACTGTTAATGTTTGTTAGATACTTTCCCAAGACATCCATCCATGTATTAAAACAACATGTGGCAGCGTTTCTCAATATCAACACTTTAAAAGGAAGCATAGACTCGATGGACAAGTGATGAGCAGTGTTATTTTTTTCACCCCTTTGACCATTTTAAGAAATCTGGCATCAGCAGCAATATGTGGTGTGTCAATACTAAAAAGAGACTTGAGTAGTATGTAAATAGATGTGTCTGCAGTACCTCCTTCAAAAGACTGATCACTCTCTACTCCAACCTACTTTTTGTTGAATGGAGGGAGAGTGCTTAGCTTGTCTCCTGGAATCACACATCCACAAAGCCACTTTAGTGCACTGATCCTACCGATTCATTCTGACAAATATCCTAAATGTATCTGCAGTCTCTGTATTTCCTTCTAGTCTTCTATAAGTGTGGTTCCAATTTTAAACTTCTACCTTGGTTTTTTGTTGTTTGTTTTGTTATTTTTTTTAAATAGTTTTGTCCTGCATTATACTTGTAAAAAATGGAAAAAATACTCCCTGTGCATTGTCTTGCCAAGACAACCAAACCACGATAACTTACCTTCTGTGTAATTTTTTTTAACACTCCTCCTCTTCCAAGAAGTCATCTTGCACTTCATCATCTTTTGAATGTAGGTCAATATATTTATATAAGTGGTTGTACCTGTGCACAATAAACCTGTGCACACTGCAGAAAGATGCTTTAAGGAAATGGCTGCTGCCCTTAGTCTTATCACCTAAACCCTGGAGATACTTTAAAATGGTATAGGAAGAATTTGTGGTGAAACTTTTGATCTTTCTGCTTGAAAACACTGTTTCTAGTGTAACACTTCTCCATTTATTGTATGCCTGGGTACCTCAACTCCTGTGACCAGAATTCAGATTCATCTCATTTAACCACTGCCACTTGAAAGTTGACATCTAGTCCATGCTAGATGTCTAGGGTAAAGCTGTAATTGATGCAAAGCAATTCATGTCACTGATCTTAAGGTGGAATACTTGTATCTTGACATAATAGTTTCTATCTTTTAACTACATAAGAAACCAGAGGAATTGACTTGACCAGATGCCATAAGTTTGGGATGGTCATATGAGTTCTACTCCAGATCTTGAAAATAGTTCTGTATTCAAGACAAGAAAATACAAAAAGATTTGAAGGAACAGGCAATACTGCACATCACCGGTTCCATTTACAGGAGGGGGCATATCTAAAGCTTCTATTACTGAACAGTGTATTAGCAAAAAAAGTGTTATCTGTGCTAAAAAAAAAAATAGTGAGTAAAGAAAGTCATGAAAATTTAAGTGGGGAATTGAATAGAGAAATTGAAGTTATTATTGGTGGTTCAAATTTGTTTATCAAGTCTTTTAAATTAAATAATGTGGAGTTTTATAATAAGGATTGCAATTTTGACCTAAGGAAGGAGAACATGTTAGTCATCTTTTAAATGTTAAAATACTGTTCAGAGTTCATGATCTACCAAGATTTCTAACCTTATCAGGAGAACCTGAAAGAAAATGTCTGAGAGTGGGTGTCAACAGACAAAAAGAAATAAACAGGAGCTAACATAGCTATGAAATTCAGTACATGAAGAGACACTATGCAGACAGTCAAAATTACAAGGACAAACACACAAGAGGGCAGAACTCTTACTGCCAACAATCACAGCAGTATTAGATATCACTTGTGTTCTCACTTATGCTAACGTTATGCTAGTACAGCTCACTTGGTCTTTCTGGAACTAGTCCTGATATTCAGTGATGTGAAAGCAGAATCATCCCACATGTGCTTCTTGCTTCTACTTCTCCTTGGCACAAAGAGCTGAGGAAAGTGGAAACTTCTTGTGACTTTTGATGTTATACCCTGTGGAAGGTTAGGCTGAGAAGCAGGAGTTGAATATCTTTGTATATGCTTTTCTGTTCCACAAGAAAATTTTTTTTGAAGGCAATCAAAACATTGACCCTGGATCCCATTGCACTTAAGAATGGTATCAAGAGTGCTCTGCAAGCCAGCTGAAAAAAAACAGTGAAACACAAATGAAAGTTCAAACCCAGACCTCTTGCTTATGATGGGAAAATCCAGCAGATTCTCCAAACCTTGTCTTTCTCTGCTTCTGATTTTGATGAGTGAATATATTATACAGGATATTTTAGAACAGTCTAATTGGATAAATAATGCATTTTCAAACACCAATTAGTTTCTTATGTGAAATAGTTCAAACAGTAGAATAAACATTTCTGATTTTAGGGTTTGGGGTTTTTTTACTTTTATTTTTTTGTGTTTCATTCAGTACAGATGAATAGGTCAGCTCTACACCTGGCTAGTACAGTCATTACCATTGCTGTTGAAGCTACAGCTATGCATTGGAGAAACATCTTGAGAAAAGGCAACTGCATCACTCTTAACAGAAGGAAGAAATCTTAATTCTTTAAGGCCTTTTTATGAAAAGTCTAGCATGAGCAATACCACCCTCCCAGTATTAGTAGGCCTTCCTGGTTGAGATGTAAGACAGATAGAGGAAAAAAATGTCAGGAGTCCAGGGAGGTTGTTTTTCTTCCTTCTGAGAATTAGGGCAAAAAGCCCAACTGGGCTATTTGGTGGTATCCTGAACCATTATTATTCTCTGAGTGTCATTAAAACAAAAGAAAACAAAACAAAAACCCTGCTTTTGTCTCAGGTCATTCCAGAACATTTGCCCTCCCCTGTTATGTATCCAGGCAGGAAATGTTTTTCTTTTTTTTTTTTAGTGAGCAATGCAAGGATATTGTGGACAACACATGTAGGGCAATATGCTATCAGCACCCTCCAGTTGTTTATCATAGCCATTTACAGCCCAAACAGGGACACTCAGTTCTTTTGGATTCTCACTTTGCTGGCAAAGTAGTCTGTGTGTGACAACAAAAAGCCCAACAACCATTTCCTGATAAGTTTCAGAGGATTTTCTCAGCCTTATCTCACTATTTCATTCCACTACTAAAAAAATATGTAGAATTTTACAGCAGAGTTGCCACTTTACTTTGTATGTTTGTCAGTGATAACTGTACAGTTTTGCCTTCTCACATGCTTTGCTTCTCTCTGGTGGAGATTATAAAGAGGACTTTCCTTCGCCCTGTGAATGGATGTGGCCTGTGTCTAAGGTGACTTAAAAACAGACCCTCAACTGCAGCTGTGACTAAGGACCTTTTCTATAAAAATGCATTGTTTTGCTGAAGGCAGAAGGCTGCGTAGGGTTATGATATGCCAGAGTTGCATAGCAATGCAAAGCTACTTCATAAGCAATGTTTCCAATCTCAGCATGTCACTCCACAGCATTAACATAAATGTTGTATGCAGAAACCTTTGCTTTTTGAAGGCCAGTCATGGTGCCACCTAGGTGAGGAGGATTTATCTCTCAGTTTTCAGAAAACCAATAGCTCAGTAAGGAAAAGCCCCTTTTTTGCACACACAAAGATGACAGAACTAAGTCCTCACACTTCCTCAGTCCTTTTTCTAGACAAAGTATTTTTCAGGGTATTCGGGACTCAGTGCTACTGGCTTCTGGGTTATTTTATTCCCCAGTTTGTGACAATTCTCTATGCATATTTTGCATGTGTCCACAACAAATAGCATTTTAATTGCACCCTGAACAGAAAGCAAAGCTCATTTCTTAAATGTGGGTGCCAGCTGGACATTATGGGACTAGTTGTATTCTAAAACATATACTTTCTTTTTAGCCTTAGCAACTACCTCCCACTTCAACTATATGCTTGATGTTGACAGCAATCACTCTGATTATATTAATGATGAGAAGAAAAAGGCAGGAGGATGGTCAGGATGATAGCTGCAAGTTTAGGAAACCTAAACTAAAATCTCTGTCAGAGATTTCCTGTTATCTTGCATAAACCATTGAGCCACAGCAGACTGCATCACCTCAATTTCTGTGCTTCAGTTTCACACCTCTCAAATGTGAAGAAAAGGATTTCTGTTGCATGAGTTTAATGTGAAGCTCCTAGCTATTTACTGTAATGGGGTCACGTGTTTTTTTTAAACTCAGACTTGTAAAAGTTATCGGTAAAATACGCTGCAAGAAGACTTGGTTTTATTTATTTGTTTATTTTCACAATGAGGAAGATCAGTCTGAGCACAAGAATAAATGCTGTAGAACTGCAGAACAGGATTTCTTCATCAGGAACAGATGAAAAAAAAATTCCTTGTAACCTTGTTGGGAGAAATTATTCCTTTCTCATTGGATTTTCCTGAAGAATAAGTGTAAAAGAATGGTTGGAATAATTAATCCTTCTAAAAAATTAGGATGTCCTGTTGAGTAATCAAAGCATTGGGTTATATTCTTTCTCAGGAAGCAAAGCACCACAACCTCTTAAAAATAAAAAAATTAATGCACTAGTTAATACAGATGAACTCAGTATTCCACTTGGTACTGATTTCTTGACTTGCCTCTAGAAGTGTATTTCACTCAAAATTCCCCAATTATAGCTTTCTGACAGTTTTTATTTATTTTGTGGATTTTACAGTCCATTGATATGAGGTATCTTAGAAATGCAGAAGGATAATAGGTTACTTACATTGGAATAATTATTCTACTTTCTTCATGTCAAGTATCTATCTAAATCTATTAGAAAACTGTAAAATATCAGTCCTGATCCTGGGCCCACACAGGACTGGAAATTATTGCCTCTAGTCAGAGTTAAGACAGTGGGTTGTTGCAAATAACAGAACACATCCAAGCTTTTTGAGTGAAACAGCATAAGGAACAGTTTGCAATTATCTGATGTTAAATGCACTGCTGTTGTGGGAAAGTGATCCCTGTGATCCAGGGGCTGAAGGTAAGTGCTAGAGCAGATAGCAGCAAGGTAGTGTGATTAGCAGAACAGAAGCAGCCCCACATTTCCCACAGCTTGAACCAAACTTGTCAACAACTACTGGCAGGAGAGGTAATATTTCAACAGGACAAGTTATTCTTCAGATGCTTATCTTAAAAAAAATAATGCTCAATTCTACTAGTACAGTGCAACTATAAAATCTTAGTCAGTGGTGACAACTTCAGAGTGATGGACTTTTCTTCCCATCAATGTCACCTGCAAAGTTTCTAGTGAGTTGCTATGGTTATTTTAATTAATGTATTTCTTCTTAAACCTTAAATATTGTTAAATTTAGGAAGTTGTTAGAATGTTAGCATGAACCAAGAAACAAAGATTAAGGGCTTTAATGAATGCAAATGTGCGGAGGAACCCATTTTCATCTTCTAAAAAACAGAAGGGATTAATCTAAAATTATACACTTAATTATTCCAATCAGGCCTTCTTCAGTCAAATGCAATAAAAATAAGAGACTGTGATCATTTCTATATTTCTGAATAAAAAAATTTGATGCCATTACTTAAGAAATATTTAAGTGACAGTTTGAAACAAATTTCTTATTGGAGACATTTAATGTACTTTTAATGTAGATTTTAAAGGTTCATTATTCTTGGGTAATTGCATGCCAGTTGATAATTAAAACCAGATTTAACGAGGCTTAGGAAACATGCATCCTTTACATGAACATTAATCCTCACTAAACATGCTTATAAGAATCAGATGGCTTACTTTTTGCATATAACAGGGAATTCAAGTCACAGAATGTTTATAAGATGCTTATGTTAAAGTACTCCTATCATTTCCCTACTTATGCTGCACTGTATCTTCTAATAAATGGAAAACCAATTATTATATGCATATAAGACACTTTGCTAATTTGACTTTTGCCAGATCTCCTCTTTGCATAAGTTTATTTCTGATTGATTGCCCCAGTTAAATATTGTAAATGCATAAATGAGATGTCAGAAAAAAAGTTTGACAGAAAGAAAAAGTGCACCTCTTCGGTACATACAAAAAAAGTTGCATGTGAATAAATGCATATTTTCTGAAAGACGTAGTTCTACCCTGAGCCCAGTGACAATTGATTCAGGTCTAAATGATTCAGAATGGTCTCTCCAAAGACTGGAGGCTGTTTAAAATCTGTCTAGGGTTCTGCTACAGAGAAAAATTTAATGGTACATATGCTTTCTAAGATTCACAAACATCTGTAGCCTTTAAATTTTGTTATGTTAAAACAAAGAAGCCTCACTCCAAATTCTCTTAAACTTTAAAGGGAAAATAATGTTTAAAACCCAGATCTCAGTTTTGTAGCTCAGATGATCTCCTCCATCAGCTAAGATATGGGTGAAAAGTGTTTTCAGTTAGAAATCCTGTAAAAACAAGTGATGTCACTTTAAAATTGGGCAAAAATTGCTGTTCAAGCTTAATTTCATTTTGAGTTTTTGGCTTGATTTAATCACAAAATTCAAATCAAATTAAGATTTGATAACACACAGACCCAAGCAAGCATCGACACTAAGTAGAAAAACAAACCTTCCCTAATTCCCATCATTTTGTGAGATGGAGAATTTTGAGGTTTTCCTCTCATTTTGATTCCAGTGCATCACCCATGCAGTGCTGGTCATTTTTGTCTCAATTCTTTATACTTTTTCTGAAATGGTGAAATATTTATGTTGAGCTATATATTTATTATTTTAAATAAACATGTGTTGACACCTTCCAGCATAACTTGAAAAATAAATTATATGATTATCCTTTCTGACATCTGTAAGGCTTTAAATCCCTTCTTTATTTAGCTAAGAGGGGAAATCATTGCTATAAGGTAGGGCAGAGATCATTGCTTGTCTTCACTCAGCTTTTCCATACTATCTACATAATTACTCAATTACAGAGGTAGCTATTTTTATTCTCAGATTTTTTGGTTAACATTCAATATGCATATTTCCTTTTATCCCCATAGGAGGAGAATGCTGTATCCATCTGCACACTGTTTGTTCTTTTAAAGACCTTTATTGAGGAGGAGTCTGCTCGCAGGGCTGACATGTGAGTTGTCCCAGCACTGATCCATCTAACTATACTGCTTGTAAAGCCTGTTAGCATATGGTGGAAAAAAAGCCTAAATGGTAACTCTTGAGCAAAGTTTTCTGAGAGACATAGAATTTACTGTAGAGAAATTGCAGAACATGGACCTTTTGCAAGGCCAGGTTCAAATCAAATCCTGATTTCATTTAGGGCAGCAAGGATTTTGCCAGTGATTCTACCAGGTCAGATATGGTCAGGTGAGATGCAGGGCCCTTACTTCCAGAAAATCTCTGGGTATCAGTGGTTCTTAAGAAGCACATTTTGTTTCTTCTGGGGGAAGGCAAGAACTCTTCACAGCTGAATGATCTTCAGGAGATAGGGCTAGAGAAAAAAAAAATCTTTTCCCTGGGCTATTTGATGTGATCTGTAGTCAAGCAAATTACATAACATTGTTTGCCTGTTAGTTTTACTAGAAGGAATCACAGGCTTAGCCAGAAGCTACCTTGCTTTGTCTTTCTCATTCTTTTCCTCCTAGAATAGCTCAGACCTGAGATTCTCCAAACCATGGTTACTTCACAGGGTTGTGGGTTTTTTATGGAACAGCAGGTGCACCATAAGCTTGAGAATAAGCCTCAGAGCGAAATGCTAATGATTAGGTTGCTGACCCACTTTGCACAGCTGGCAGGTTCATGTTTCCTCTGAGGATGTCCCTGCCACAGAGAAGGCTTGGACTCCCAGAGTGGTGTGTGTGAGCAGCTACTCATAGGAAGTGGGGAACAGACCTTTCTTGTAAACAAGTTCTCCTATTAGTCCTGAGTCTGAGACTGAACTTTTCTTTCTGGTGGAAGCTAAGACTGGGTGGCCCTTGGCCCTTGGCTTCTTGGAATTGGGTATTTGGTTATGAACATGGCTCATGTGATGATATTAATGATTGGTGATTAGTACAAGGAAATACCAGGCACATGGCCTGTTCTATAGGGGGTCATCAAGCTAGACATGGTAGCTGTATTTCAAGAAAATGCCTAATAGCCTGAAAGCTTTCTAATAGCATTAGAAGTTTTATGTTCTGGAGTAAGGTAATCAAATCTCATGCTTCGGGGCACACGCCGATCTCCACAGGAACCAGGAAGGCATTTCCCCCCATGAGAGCTTTATGCAGTTGTCTGGGTGGTTTCCATCTTTTCCCAGAGCAATGGTAAATGGAGGCTGCTGAAGGCAGGACGCTGAACTGTATGGAGTGACCCCACATATCTGTGTCCCCATGTAGCATTTTAAGGAGCTAAAGATTTTGAATCCTATAGAAATGAATGCATTATGACAGGAAAGCTCCAGCAAAATGCCTTCAAAGTGAAACCCTGGGCCAGATTTCAATCTCTATTAGGTAGGTGCAGTGCTCATTGAATTCACTCCCAGAACAGAGAACAATACTTGGCAAGCTGCTTCTAGTGAGGAAAAATGATTAATGCCTTGTGTCAAGTGGTCATAAAATGGTGTGGCACTTGAACACAGTGTCTTTTCTAAGATAGGATGCTAGTGACCACATCAAAGCAAAGCTGAGCATTCACAGCATCAAGTTTTTGTTCTCCAGCCCCTAACGCACTCTCATGCCAGCCAGCTTCTCTGTATGCCCATCTGATAAGAATTGTGCCCTGTTTTGCCTGCCTTCTGCTCTTAAACTTTTAATTGTCTCTGTGGCTTTTTTTTTTGCTTTCTTTTTCATTCTTTTCTGCTCAGCTGAAGGAAAGAATTTATTATTTGTTATTGAAATTTTTACTTTGATCTTGGTAATGTAAAATATTTTAATAAAGTGCAAAATATGATGGTGCCATTTTGTAATAACTAAAGTTTTGTTTTGGTTTGGTTTTGTTGGGTTTGGCTTTTTTTAATTCTTTTTCTCAGAGGAACATTTCAATACACATAAATATATACTTAACAGTTAGATGGACAAAGGTGAATTGCTCCAGCAAGGCAGCTTTCACCATCGATTGAAGCCAAGACTTCTCACTTTTTTCTGCCTGGAACAAAATATTTAAGGACTTTTTTCTTATAATGCTACAGTCAATGTCCTTTCTGACTCCATGGTCAGTAATTTTCCCTAGAGATACCCCATATTTATTGTAATTATTTTTCACAACCTTGTAGAAGTTGTGATGGTACACCCAAGGACGAGTTTTGAAATGCTGCATCTCAAACATTGGGGTCTAGAAATGTAATTGGCTTCTCAATCACTTTGTGGGTTTAATCATCAGAACTGCTTGAGTTTTTACAAAAGGAAAGCTTGCCCTTTATCTTAGAGAAAGATTATAAAGTAGAGAAATTAACCTGTCATTTCTTTTTTTTAAATTTATTTACTAAAAGGGGGGGGGAAAATCCTGTCCTCTGTTCAGTGGAAATTATAGAATTAACAAATCGTACAAATAGAATACAGACTGTAACAGTGCTACCTTTTTCATTCCACTCAGAAGCAGGAGAACAAGGCAAAATAGTTCACAGAAAGTACTACTGCCAGAGAAAAGCCTCTAGCTTTCATTCTTCTTGGGATTATCCCTTTTCCTTGAACACAGGGTATTGCTGCCTGTTAGGATCTACTCAGTCATGCTGGAATACAAAAGCTCTCAAAATTGTGCAGATTTGAGGAAAAACAGCAAACAAGGAAGGGGTGAGGCAGGAAAACAAGGAATGACATCGTGATATGATGGTTCCTTGTACCAAGTTCTTGTGAAGTTGACTTCTATATTATCACAATCTCCTTGTTCTCCCCCAGGCTTTGATGCAAATGGAAAATTTGAGGAGTAGTCTGAAGGAGATGAGGACTATGGATTAAAATTAGCGGTTTGAAGAATGGAGAGTCATTGACCTCCAGTGGGACAACTGAAGCTATGATTTGTGATGCAAGAGGAAAATATTAAGAGGAACAGAGTTTTAAATGGCCAAGTTTTTAAGGACAAGAATTGTTACCCTCATGCAGGAAAAGAAAGAAATCCAATAGAGAGAAAAAAAAATATGATTAGAACTTTTTGTGAACCAGAATGCTGAAATACTGGAAAGCAGTGGAAGGAGAGATTATGCCAAACACAACTACAAATATACAGAACACAGATGCAAACAACTTCTACAGTATGTTTTATTTGCTCCACTGCTTCAGCAGAAGACCACCAGAGAGATTAAAAATGGTCGATGATCATCAGCCAGTCAATCAGACACAACTCTCCTGAGCAGAGTGGGGATGCACAACCTGCAAAATTATTGGTGGGTTTGAAGGTAAGAGGAACAGAGTCTCTGGGCAAGGAGAAGTGTATGCAGGAAGGAGATGTGAGAAGGTGAGTCTGTTCCACCTAGAGTGATTAAGGAGCCAGTTTTGTTGACATTGCAACATTACTTACAAAAAACATTACTTACAAGCCCTAATGAGCTTAACTTTAAAAATAAGAGAAAACTTTTCTTGCCTTGGAGTGCTTGTTATGTGCTCAGAATGTGTTGCTCTCTTTCCAAAAGTTTTTCACCTTAAAGTGAATTTTCGCCTGAAACAGTCTGAGATGGAGTTCTGTGAAACAGCATGACAAAACAACAAGACTGTATGCCATTCACAGATTCACAGAACTCACAGGTAAATTCAACTTTAATAAGTCATAGGAGAAGATATTGTTTAGCCTTGAAGAGCTTATACTCTCAGATTTATAACTGTTGGTAATTAAAAGGAAGCAAACCATCTTGGGCCTGGCTATCCTCCAGATTTGTGTCTCCAGCCCAGTGTTCTACATCTGGCATGGGTGGAGCGCCTATATCTTTTTCTAAAGGGAAGGGAATAATTGCGTTGTCTGCTCCTTGCTAGCAATGCAGGTGGCTCTGTGGGCAGAGTTTGTGGGGTCTTGAGGTTGGTGAAAAAGAAGAACAGTGCTAAAATTTCTCTTGTTGCAGAGCAGGGTTTTTTTTGTTGTTGTTTCGGGGTTTTTTTGTCACCATCACAGTGACTTCAGTAATTTGGACCCTTGTGCAAAGCTTTCAATCCAAAGGATCCACGTTGGAGAGCGAGAACACAAAGCTACTGCAGATCTGAGGTTCCACTCTGCCTTTGGAAGGCAGGTAAGATCAGCAGCTGGGAGCAAGCTGAGGAGGGCTGGAGAGGTAGCAGATCTCCCTAGGAGGTTGGGTTGTAAATTGAACCAGGAAGGATCCTGAAGTCCTAGTCTACATAGGCATAAAGGGAAAAAAAGAGGGGCCAGAGAGAGGTTTGGGAGGTGAAGTCTAGGCACCTTAAAAAACAGCAAGGCTTCCATGTCAGTATTCTCTGAAATGTTTAGAGTACTTTGTGCAGGGCTAAAGAGAGGAGTCAAAAGGCAGTGTTTTAATGTCCATCAGAAAAGATGGTAGATGAGCAGGGACTTGGGATCATAGGAATGGGGGATCCTTTTGTTATATGGGTGACATACACAGACATATGGACTTTATATGCACATTAAAGAAATACAATTTTTAGAACTTAGGAAAGATGTGAAAGAATTTTTAATACTGGAGTATTACAGGAAGCTGATGAGTATGGCAGAGCTCATGGTTTGAGTCAATTTTGTTCTGGATTCTGTATGCCAATAGAAGACAGATCAGAGGATTGATAGTCACATAAGAAATGGAAAATTAGAATGCCAGGAACCATATGGGCACCATGCATGCTTCCAGAGTATCACAAGTTGTCTAATAAAGAAGATGAGAAAAATGGAGTATATAGCCATTCATGAAAATATGATACCAGGTGGAAGAAGGATCTTAGTGGAAGAAGGATCACCATGGTACATAGTGGTACAAAATATACCTGAAAATCTAGTAAACTCATCTGGTACTGCAGTCATATTAGAGGTTAATGAGAACCTAACATAAAGGTAAAATAACAAATTAACTCTTTAACTGCCTCTTTGGGTAATACCAATGAGTACAGGCTGAAATTCCAGGACTAAATAAAAAGAAAAATAACTCATCAAGTCTTTATTTCCAGCTTCTTAATAAAGTAAGCTTTTATGAGTGTGATCCTAGGCAGAAGGATTGAAGTATAGGTAAAAAGGTAAGGAATTTTGAATTAAACAGGAAGCAGACTTGTTTGCCCGCACATTGAATGCTGCATGCCAGTCTTACTCTGTCATCAGCAAAAGGGTGTCTCAGAACTGGAAGGAGTTCAGACAAGAGTAACAAGGATGTCTGGAGATAAAGAATGCCTTCTGCATGACAGAAAAATAAGTAAATTAAGTTTTTTCAACTGAGAAAGAGATAATTCAGGCTGATGTGGTAGGGGCCTATAAATTCATGAGCTGCACAGAATTTAATTATATCTACTAACAATAAAACTAAAGGACATGAAATGATGTTATTAAGACTCAGATTCAGAGGAAGAGAAAAAAAAAACACCAAAAATTATTTTAACATAGTTGTAGTAGTCCAGGCTGACCTAAGTTCAAAGGGCCGATGGGTGAGTTCAGAGAAATTTGTTCAAGAATTTCTAAACACACTGAAATCTCATTTACTTCAAGATGTCACTGAGATGGAAAAATTTGGAAGCTATGTCAGTCTAATGAGGAAACATCATGCATGTGTCCTGTAATTTTAGAATGTTTTCTCAGCATTTGCTTGAAGACATTTCTGGAGACAATATGGTCCTGTGGTCTGATCAACTGCAAGCTCTAATGTTATATTATGAGAGGAATTATTTATCCATACCAGCAGTGGCCAGAGGACTCCCAGCCTGAGCCTAACATGTGCATCTTCTGGTAGGGTTTAGACCAAGGCCGGGTGCTGTCAAAACATAGAGTCTTCTGAAGGAAAAGCTACTATATGAGATCTTATGCCCACTGCCTTACCCGTGGTGCAGCAGTTGCCTCACATCAGTACCACTGTTGCTCTCTCTGGAGCAACCCATCCTGTGACCCAGGGCAGAAACACTATTTGGGGGAAGGTAAATAACTCCCTCACCATTTCAGTGCAGAGTTTACAGGGGTACCCTACAAACAGTTGCCCTGGAACAGCTTGGAGGGCAGTTGGCCACAGCCCTGGGGTGACATTAACCGAACTGAAGTGGGAAAGAGGGGGGGGAAAGGAAAGTCTTTGTTGAGAGAAGGTAAGAAAAACTGCACCCTCCAGTGCTTGGTGTATTAGTGACATTGTGCTCCAATCATAACAATGAAATAATCTGGACTAAAAAGTGCACCTTTGGTTTATAGGATTTATTTTACACCCCCAGTATTTAATTCATTTTGGGCAGAAAGCATCACACCCTTGCCTCAGCCAAGGGCATGACAAGAACACAAATAGGTTTTGGTTGCTTTTTGCTGCTTGATAATATATAATGCAGATCCACTCTCCAGGAAACAAAGTTATCACAGGGTTTCAGGATGGAATCTTTTTGAAAAGTTAATTTTTTTTTTCACTTAGACACTGAGGCTACTGGCTATATGCAGGGGTCTGACTCTTAAGAGATGATCCTTACAAGAAGTTTTTAAGAAGCTTAATCATAACATAAATATGAAATTATCAAACAGGAAGCAATGGAAACTTAAAAGAATTTCTACTTTACATAGACTAAATTCCAATCACATTCCACACAGAAAAGCAAACTGATGAGCAAAAAAACCAGGAAGACACAGTGATGTGAGGTATTTTCATGTACGACACAGTTGCTCTGTCTTCTTCATAGTGATCTAGGCCTTCCTGAAGGTTTGTTCTGTCTTTGTCACCCACTGATTGAGCTCTTCACATGGTTACACTTATAGCTATAGTCACCAGGATGGTGTACTCATGTGGGCATGAATATTCATAGTCATATTTTTTGTTTTATCTCAAGAGGATAAAAATTAAAGTGAAAAATTTCATTTGAAAAGGGTTTTTTGGTTATTCTGACTTGAAAAACCAGGGAGAGCACAGGCTACACATTTGTTTCAAGATTTTAGTAAATTGAGATAGAAATGCAAATAAGCTGAATGTTCAAGGGCTGCTTTCTAAATGAACATACATGCTATACAAGAAGAAAACATACTGACAAAAGTGTCAGGTGTCTCAAGCAGTTTAAATTCAGCAGACGAAGCCTGTCTGGTTGCTGATTCACGATCTTGACAGCTGGACTGTGGGGTTTGGGTACCAGAAAAGCATTTAGACTCAGAATCACAGACCTTGAACTGATGGTATCAGAGCAGGGGATGATTTTTTTTGTTGTTGCTTAAGTCCTGGACGTGAACATTTGCACAGTCATTCAAAGGGAAGTACTATCCCTCCAGAGGCATGTTCACTTCCTTTGCCAAATTTGGGATAATAATTAGGAACCATGGCAAAACCACTTAAAATTCAGAGGAACCACTGACACAAAGCACAGGCCTAAATTTAAAATAGAGAATACAGCATCTAAAGAAATAAAAGCTGTCTGTAGTTCACAATGAGAAAATAAAAAGGAAAAGCAGATTTTTTCCTCACCAAAAAGGAAAAACAGATAGTATCATTATGACAAAAGAGGATCAGCTATTCTTCAGGAAAGCAATTGAATAAATGATAGAATAAAAGGAAGTATAAACACATAACGACTCTCTTAGTCAAGGTGATGGAGGCTTTCTTATTAGTGTATGCAACACTGAATCTCTTGATGCTAGACTTCCAGCTGAGACCCATGGACATTTGTAACTACTGTCTTTGTCATTCAGAATAGAAAACGAGCAGTCACAGGAGATCCACCACCAGCAAGAATTTATGCTTTTGTCTGGCATATCCTATCCCAAACACCACTGCCAGCTCTTTTTCCATGCTCTGGGGAAGTCAGGACTGATAGTATGAGCAGATACACAACAAAGAACAAAGCAAATACTTCTGCTTCCTTTGGGTCCATTAAAAGCTGTTCACAATCTTGTTTCTTGCTCAGTGTATTTCACAAAGCCTCTTTACTGTCTTCCTACAGTGAGGATTCCAACACCTTAACCACAATAACACATTACATCACAAATAGCTTTAATGAAGGCAATGGAACCTTCAACACTTATATATGTAATTTAAAATGACTTACTGGCATGAATAGTTGTTAGAATAGGCAACTCTTTCAGTCTGAAAAACAGAGGACTTGCACACAAAGTCCCCATGGGGAATGTTTAGACCCCAGACAATGCCCAGAAATTGTTTGCGAGTGCTCTCTGGCAGCCACCTAAAGTGTGTTTGTCATCCCTCTGGCAGAGAACTGCACAGACAATTGCATTCTAGTGCTTGAGACTGTTCACTGCTTAATGTATTAGCATAGACATAGACTCATTGTCTAAAGTGGTGGACTCCAGAGAGCTTCTCAACTCCAGGTTGTGAATATAGGTCTCCTTGCCTTCCACCCATGTTCTAAAGTGAGAGAAAGGTTATCTCATGCCTTGACTGCTCTGAGAAGCAAACTTGGATACATGTGTAAGAAGGGTGACTATCCAGATAACTATGGGACCAGAGCTCTCCAGCACACATTTATTTCATCATTGATCCACATGCACCCTAATATAAGGCAGGTCCTCTATTTATGAATGTCCTAGAATATGGACCTGCATGATAATATCTGTGGCAACAGGACTCTGCATCTATTTTTCTTCTCTCCCTTTTCTATGGAAAATTGCTATGTTCACCCTTGAATTCCTTCCAGTACACTATCTGGGCTTGAATTATTCTGTAATTAAACCAAACTTGTTCAGCTTACAGGAAGAACTAAGTGTAATTTATCTGAGAGAAATGATGTAAATGATCCTTATGGAAGCCTGGAAAGACTTTGTCAGCAAGTCAGCATAATTTCACAGCTGAAGTAGAGAGGCCTAGAATAAACTTCACAGACTTCATGAAGTGTTGTGTATTACTAAGAGCTTTTCTAAAATATTTGCACTGCACTTGCTTAAAAATACCCTGTATGGATACAAAATTTTATTGCTTGTTGTGCATTGATCATACACATGAAAGACCAGCCACATGGCCACTGACTGGGCTGAGAGCTGCAAAGTTTATCAGAACAGCTCAAAACGGAGCTTCATCTTCTCCTGTTGCGTTCATGATGTGCTTCACACTGCTAGAGACTTTAATAGTGTTAAAAGAGGTCAGAAGGGGTTTTGAATCTCAGAACATCTGTCTGTCAAGACCCACTTCTAGGGTCATGACCCCACTTCCAATTATACTGCCAAGCTTGTGCATAAGAGTAAGGTTGTGACCCTTGTTTAGGAACTAGTGGCTTAAAATAAGCTCTGTGAAGAAGGAATTAAAAACATTAACAAAGCAGTGTATACTTGGAATGCATGTCAAGTGTAGGGTACTTTCCAAAGAGACAAGACTACGGTGAGGTCATGCAGACATGTAATGCATTGTATTTCTATTTAGGTCATACTTTTTCTCCATAAAAGGGAGAGAGATAGCTATTCTCAAGACAGAGAGAATCATAGCAGCTGCAAAAGTTCTGCACTATTAGGTGATTTAGACCTCTGCCCTGTATTTAAATGGTCAAAGTGCAGAAGTTACAGACTTAGAAGAAAACAGCAAGATTTTTCCATTGGAAACGAGGAGTTCACTTGTTGGAAATCAGGATGGGGTGTATACTACAGCATCTGAGGTTATTAGTCAGTCATAGGATGTTCTATGAAGCAAAGGCAGGACAAGTCCTGAAAAAGGAACATATCATCCTAAGATTTTTAAATGAAAGAAGGTAGATTTAGATTAGATGTAAGGAAGAAATTCTTTACTGTGAGGATGGTCAGACAGTGAAACAGGTGGCCCAGGGAAGTTGTGGATGCCCCCTCCCTGGAAGTGTTCAAGGCCAGGTTGGATGGTGATTCAAACAACCTGGTCTAGTGGAAGGTGTCACTACCCATAGCAGATCAGTTGGAACTAGATAATCTTTAAGGTCCCTTCCAACCCAAACCATTATATTATTCTATGATTCTTGGATGTTTCTAACTTGGAGATTACTCTAAGACATAACTGGGGATTTTACCTCTGGCACCACTAGTACATTTTCTCCAGCAAAGTTAATTTAAACAAAATTTGTGCAGCGATGATGATTTAAATGGCCAGGGGATAAGAGTCCTGTTTTACAAGACAGAGACTGAGAAGGATTGTCTTGTTTAGCTGTTCTGGCTTGAAGTAGAGAGAACTAATATTGTCCAGTGAATTTATTTTTCAGTCGTCTTTTCTAAGTAAATGCACTTTCCTGAAGTTAATGGCATATATCTGCAGTGTCTGCTTCTAGAATTGATAATGCAGGACTACCAAAGACTTGTGTGCAGAAGGGATCTTGCTTATACTTGCTCCTGTAGAGACTGTGGTCACTGCTAAATCTTGTGTACCATGTTGGGGGTGCAGAAAGTAAAAGGTGGCACCTTCAAGGAGAAGCAGACAAGACAGGTGACCCTAAACTGACCAGCGAGGTATTCCATCCCATATAATGAAGTATTCTATTCCATATATGTCATATTCAGTGCAAATCTAAGGGATCACAACAGTCAAGCTTCTTCAATGGCCAGCCCAACACCCCTGATGGCAGTTAGGTTACCATCACCACTGATGACCTCTTATCTGTTCAGCCCTAAATTCCAATCTGTGCATTCCTGAATACAGTTCCAGAATCCAAATCCTGAAAACAGTTCCTGTCTGCCAGTGTGTCCAGTCTGAAACTTCCACAGTGCCGGCTCCACAGAAGTAGTGGTAACAGCAACATGTGACATCAGGGGTGTTGGCTTTGTTATTTTAAATAGAATATATTTGTATATATTTAATTTTATTGCTATTATTTTCATTGAAGCTATTTTAGTTTTCTTTTCCAATCCATAAGTCTCTCTCCCTTATTGTCTTTCTCCTCCTCTTTGGAAAGGGAGAGGGGTTAATAGAGAACATCTGTCAATCATCTAGAGACAGTTCTGACCCTACACAGTGTGTAGCACATGAGCCTAGTACAGTGAAAAAAAAGAGAGGATTGCACTTCTTAGGTATTTTATGCATGAAAGAAAACAGTGTAAAGGCCTAACTGACTGTTGCACAGAAAAAAGAAAAAAAAAAAAAAAAAAGAAGTTTGGCTTTTTTCTTAATATGACTATGAATCACCCTGCATTGGAAGCTGAAAGAACTGGCAGTACTGAAAGTTTTAGCAGAGGTATGATGAGTCTGGGGCAAGGAAACTAATCGGTTTTAAGACACAGCTTGCTGAATGGGATTCTACAGAAGATGTATGCAGTATCAGGAAACAGGGTACAAAGATATGAACATTAAGTAGGTGAAGTTCCTTTTACTTTGGGACAAGAAGAATATGATTATCCTTCAGCAGGTGGTGAACCCTGGGTGTTGTACATCACCCAAAGCTCTCCGTAGCCTGACACTGGAACACTTAAACTAAGGTGAAGTTAGGTCTGATGCTATATAGTAGATTTGCCACTAATAAAAAGAATGTTTTTTTCCAGATATGGAGCCAAAATTTTGCATTGCTCAATGTCATATTATGACTCGTAATTATATGCAATTCATCTCACTCTATGGTGTTTACAACTTTTAAATGTGGGTAGTCTGTTATAATAGCATTCTTATAGTGTTAAGCAGTGTCGTCTTGTCCTATTCACTCATTTCATGTGAAACAAATGTGATCTTCCTCATCTGCTATTTTAATTTTGTATATTCTTTTAATGATCTATTAAGTTGTTTTTACTTTTCAGTAAACATAGATTTACACAGAATTCCAAGTGAAAGCTTATTCCTTTTTCTCCCACTTCGATTAAGGTGGAAACATAATCAGTTTTACAAAAGGGATTAAATGTTGACATATGCTGCAGCCTACCTCCTGTAATTTAATGACTTTTCAAACCAGATTTACTCCAGATAAATGAAGGACAATTCACACCCAAATTCCTCCTAGGGTACGTAGGCCTGTTGTTCATGCAGCAAAATTATGCAATAGACAGCTGGCAACACTTAGCCCCCCAGTAATCCACAACTCTAATGAAGTTCAGGTCCTGATTGGACCGTGATCACTGAGGCTTCAGTCCATTGGTTTTATGTTTGTTTGTTTGTTTGTTTTTAACAAAATCAATACAGGATGCTCTTCCAGACATACAAATAGATATCTGACTTTTATGCCTGTCATCTCTGTGCCTTCTTTCTTTCCTGTATATCTTAGTGCCCTTTTTAAATGTGTCTTACTCCATGCTGTTATTTCCCATGTTATCTACCACATACCAAACCTCTGGCTGGTCAGTAGAACTCTTGGTGCACCCTCTTCTATGTATTTAAGAAAGAGCATCAGCTCCTGGGAGTGGTGGACACATGTAGGGAGACTGTTGTAGTTTAGACCCAGACAGGAGCTAAGCACCATGTGGTCACTCTTTTCACTGTCCCCCCATGCTCTGAATGGGAAGGAGAAGAGGAAGAAAAATACAAAACCCTATGGGTTGAAATAAGGAGATTTTAATACAACAATACAGAAGGAGAAGTAAATAACAGTAATAACAATTATGGTAATGAGACAATATATAAAGTGATATAAGCCCTAACTAACAACAGGAAAGTGTTTGCCCTTACAGACTACGACCAAGACTAACATACACTGGAACAGGGGTACCTCTCAGGGACTGCATCCATGGGTGATCCACCTCGGCTCAAGGCTGCCTGAGGGACTGTCACTAAGGATGATGTGTCAGAGTAGAGACATCCATGGGGGACTGCATCCCATAGATAGATGACAGAATGGAAATTTCCTTTCTTTTAATCCTGAGGATCTTTCACTGATCACCAAGACTGTCAAAGACAAATTGCAAGTATCTTGTGGTGACCCCGCCCAGCTCCTTGTCATTCTTGAGTGTATCCTGGTAGGTTCCATAGAGTTATGAGTTATGCTTGTCCAGTTTGCTTAAATGTTCCTGACTTGATCCTCATTCTCCAAGGGTAAGTTGTCCTGGTTGTTGACTTTCCCGTCTCAGGAGCCTTAGATTCCTGAAAACGGTTTTTACCAGCAAAGACCAAAGTAAAGACCTTAAATACAATTTCCTTTTCCCATATCTTTTGACACAAGGGCACCTGTCTTATGCAGAAGCAGACCACAATTTCCCTAGCCTCTTCTTGTTGTCCTTAATGTCTGACCAGATTCAAGTCCTGATGGGCTTCAGCTTTCCTAGCCCATCTCCACACAATTAAGCAATCTCTTTCTATTACTTCCGGGTCATCTCACACTGTTTTTATCTCCTGTATGCACCCTTTTAATGTTTGAGATTTATCAGGAGATTCCTGTTCATCTGTGAAGGCCTCCTATACCTCTACTTGATTTCCTTCTTTTCAGAATAGACCATCCTTGAGTTTGGAGGTGGTGATCCTGGAAAACCAGTAAGAAGCACCATAGTGGCTTGAAGAATAACAGTAAGAAGCAGAGTGGAGCAGAAAGAAGCCAATGAGCACAGAGCAACAAAGAGAAGCTGTTATATACACAGTCCAACTCCCTGGGCCACAGATTGCTTTACCTTACAAAGTGGGATGGGTTGAGTGTGTTGTGCAGCAAGAATAAGGGAAACAAACTAAAAAGTAAGGAGGACAAGTGCTTGATTTAAGGTAAAACTGAGGAAGGAGGTGAAAAGATGTTTAATAAAGTGTTTACATTTTTATTAAATTATTAATTTTAAGTATTTTTATTAATTTATTAATTTATTTATTTATTTTCCTCAATAGCTGGATCAGTCATCAGAAATATTTTTATTAGTAATTCATTTTATTAAGTAAAATTCTGCTCTCATATGACTGTGAAAACAACTCTGAACATGTTGCTTGGACTCAGACTCTTTGTGAAGGCTCAGACACACAACTACAGACAGCACTAATGCACTGCCACCATGTTTTTGTCTGTCCTTGTAGACTCATTGCATGGCTGACATTGTGCAGACAAGTCAGTGGAGGATCCTCTCAGGAAAAGTGCATCCATGTGAGCACATTGTACTAAAAGAGAAGATTAAATCTCTGCTTAGCATCCTAAAATTAAAATAAAATTAAAAAAAAAAAAAAAGTCAGTGAGAACCAAAGTGGTACCACGTTCCAGGAGTGGGTCAACTATTCTTCCCATCTCTCAGAACAAAGTGAGTTAGCAACCCAGGAACAGTTCCTTTTGGCTGGTTCTCCAGCTTTTTTGGCCTTTTTTTCTTCCCAGGTGCAGGGGAGGATGAGAACTTGCTGAGTTGTTTCTGAGAATTTAAAAATGTAAAGAAAGGGAAATTAGACCTTGACTGTGGTTTTAAATTGAAATGGAGATCAAAGTCCAGCACTTTCAAGCATAATGGGTGTGTATACATTTTGGTAGCAGCTCTGTAAGTTTGATGTGAATCAGTCTGCATGTGTAGTTCTACCATACCTAGCCCAGATTCCTGTCTGCAGTTCAGTTTATTTTAGAAAATGTCTCTGTTGATATTAAAAAAAAATCAAACCAAAAAATTTTGTCTTTCAAGCACAGCTATTAGTAAAATCAGGATGAGAATTCTGCTTCTGAAAAGCAGAGGTCTGACAGCTGCTACAACAACACTAAACTACTTCGACCCTTGTTACTCTCTGAACTCTGAAGTGGACCCATTTTTTTACTTACTATCACAAAGTAGGATGTGAAAGTAAAAGCACTGCAGAAGGCTGGGAAAATCTGAAATCCAGAAAGACTTATGGGGTATTAGTGGAAGAAAATGCATCTCCAGTATTACTCTTTTTTTAATGTTTGAAGGGATGGATCATTATAGAAGGGATTTAGGAAGAACTGAAAACCATGGAGTAATCTAGAGAATACTGTATTAATGGCCTCTTTAATAGAACCCTAAGTAATACTGAGTATTACTGTGTCCTGGTTACTTCTCTAATAGCATATAAGTTATTACAATAAGTTTCCTTCTGGAAATCTTTCTTTTGTGGGTCAGTATCTGTCAAACTCCCCTGAAGACAGGGACTGACCTGTGTATTATCAAAGTTTAAAATCTAAGAGGCTGCAAGTCTTTCAAAAAATTTGGCATTTACCTTGCCAAAACAAGTCGAGAAATATCACTCTGAAAATAACTTTGTCTTTTGGTTCTGTGCATGCTTTAGGTATGTCATTCCTGAAGCTTAAAAAAATGAATATTTTATAAAAAAAAAAAATTTTCCTGCAGAACTGAAGTGCAAAACTGAAAAGGATTTTCAGCATTTTTCATTTTTTATGAATGTCCACTCCTTCCAAGGGAGTAGAGATTTCAAATCCTGGCCACATTTTTAACTATATTCCATGGTTTGGGTGGGTCGTTGTTTTGTTTTTTTTGTTGTTGTTTTGTGTTTTTATGTTGTTGGGTTTTTTTTACTTTGGTTTGGTTTTCTTGTTTGGTTGTTTTTTGTGGGTTTTTTTGTGGTTTTTGTTTCTGTTTTGTTTTTCTCTGTTTTTTAGTGTTTTGATATTATTATTTTAATTTTGCTATAGTGCTACAATCTGGGATTATATTCAATTAATACAATTTTGACCTGGGAACTCAGGCTCAATTTGATCTAGGTGCTTACTGTGTGGAGAAAGAAAGGATAGATGTCTCCAAAGAAACAATATTAAAATTAATTAATTTCGTTTACTCTCTCCTGATTAAAAGTCCCTGGCCCATCTATTGTTTATGGCTGCAGTTGAACTGGCAAGAGAAATCTGATGCCTTGCTATGTTGGAATTATCTGCTGGAAAATTAAGTACTTTTACCACAAAAACTGAATAAATTATTTGAACAAAATGTTTTTGCCTGGGGATATTCTGTCATCCTTGTTGTTCATGACTTCGTCTGTGAAGATGTACTTACTTGTGATTCTTGTGCACTATGCACATGTTTTATAAGTTAGGTATTGTGAACTCTCCAGAAAGAGATGACTTGATTTGTCAACTGAACATGCCTGGGGATAAAACAGAGGGGCAAAATCTACAAAAGGATTTAAGACTGTAACTCCTTTGCAGGCACCAGTTCTCACTGTGAAATTGATGGAAAGATAGGAACTTAAATACATATGTGTATCTTGGCCTGTGTTGTGTTGATTCCCATCCAGTGCCTTGTCTTACTAGTTTCTCTTTCTCTAATCATTTGCATGTTTCCTGGAGTCCTGATTTATAGCTATTTCAAAATTCACCTTGTGATACAAGAATAAGGGAAGATAATTCCTGGTCTCTGGTTACTGAGGTCCCATGCTGGTAATGTGATGTCTAACAAACATTGCAATATATATGGAAGGTCCATCAGTACAAAATACATCAGGCTTTGAAGGTGCCCGTGGACTAGTCCTTATATGAACTTGGCTGCTTGTCAGTAGCATGACAGCACAGTTTTGGTAAGCTTGGAAAGTTCCTTTAAAGGCTTGCAAAAGGGAAAGGCCTCATTTCAGACTTTTTTTTTTTTTTTTACCAGTGACATGATTTTCTCTTAATATTTTTTTATATAAAGCATTGTGTCATATACCAGGTCAAGAAATGCACTCTCAAAGAATGTATGTTCCTAACTCTAGGAGAGAGGGTTTAAAAAAAATTAAGTGGTGTTGCTGTTCAGCAGCTTTCCTGGGTCTCATGCTTAAGTTGATCCACATTCTTTCCCAGTGAGCAAGAACATGATAAGGCAGTAGTGCCTATTTATAACTGGCCAGTAGAGATACTTGCTTAGTGATGCAGTACTCAGTGAAGTTAAAAAGGAGAAAAATCAGCCCAGTCCCTAAAAGCTTTCCCTGCATTCTGCTATTGGTTAATTCTTTGTGCTGGCACCCTCACTCTTCTTTGGAGGGCACCGCGTGAGACTTGTCCTTTGAGAGCAAAACAACATATTCAGGAACTGCACAAAATGAGTCACCAGGAAACCATGTGTGCTTTTCATCTCCTCGTAGTTTTCATGTTTGTTTTTTGTTTCTCTTAGAATGAATATTTATATATATGGTAGTACTTGAAGGCCCTGATCTAAACTGAAGCCTGTGTTGCTAGGCTGTATGAGACAGACTCTGCCTTTAAAAGTCAGTGATCAAAGTGACCCTGACAACTAAAAGGTAGAACAGGAAACAGATACGATGTGACTCTCCAAAAATTATGCCACAGATCAATCAACTCTCAGACAGAAGAATCATTTAGTTTTCATCTTGTCTCACCAAACAGTTAATAATGAGGTGGAAGGTAAACCAAACATCAAGAAGGGAGAATTCATCTTCAGCAAATCACTCTGGTTATTGCTTGTTTCATTGTCTTGTGCTGGATAAAAGGGAGATCTTGGGTCAGTTTTGTACAGATTTCATAGAATCATAGAATAGTTAGGGCTGGAAGGGCCTCCAAAGGTCATCTAGTCCAACCCCTCTGCAGTGAGCAGGGATACCAGGATTTCCTTACCAGAGAGGCATGAAAATGGCAACTTGCCGGCTTTCTTATTTTGTGACTCTTTAACTTTCAATTGAAATGCCTCACATTGAAAATATATTACATGAGAAATGAATCTTCATCAGCTGGGAGGTAGCATCCTGCTCCCATGTGAGAGCTGACAAGGAGTGCACTTTCTGCCAGTCTGGTAATCCAGGGTGCCTGTTTTCTAACCTGGCAGGGAATTAATGGATCATTTTATTCCTTTTCTAAGACATGGGAAAAGCTGAATATTGGGAAAGGTATGTTAGGAGCAGACAACACAGATTCACTGAATTTCTGAACATGAACATTTTACTTTCTGTGAGGTCTGTATCCTTAGTGTTTCACTAGTGAGACACAAAAAAAAGCAAGGCATCTCTTCATTCACACGGATTGTCTGTGTATGCACAGATGCATAATTCTGCTATGGAGGTTAAAATGTATGCCTTACAAAAGACAAATTTCCTGAATGCCTGAACCAATTTTAAAAAAAGAGATCTATAAAACCTCTGTCTAGTACTTCTACTAATAATACATTTTTTTGAGGTAATGTCCGCATTGTGCTTCAAATCATAGTCCTACACTACAAACACAACATAGGGAATATTGCTGGGAGAAATCAAAAGGAGATGACTTTCCCACAAATTTATGGCCTCTTTGAAAGAAGACATCACACCTAGATAGCATCAGAAGACTGGTTACAGCTATGTTCAGTGCTCGTACCCAGTGCCAACCCTGGCAGACTAACTTTTGTCAAGATCTTCCTAGGTGTCTTGTCAAAAGAGAAATTTAAACAGGGATTTGAAAGAAAAAGGTAAAATGGTTTTGCTTTCAAGACCATATTTGAAAAGTCATTTCTGTGAAGTTGTGTGACGGTAAAACATGGACCTCATCTATCAGTATAGGTGATATTGTAGGGGACATAGCAACTACCTAGTTAGCTAGTGAGGAACCTGAAGATTTTCTTTGATGTGAAAGAGTAAAGAATCACAGTTTAAGTTGCAGGGAGAAAGGTGACAGTAGTCAAAGAGATAGATTACAAAGATTATAACTGTAGTAAGTTTCTGAATATCTAGGAGAAAGGCACCCTTGGATTAATAAAAGCAGAGCAAAACAATGGATATATAAGGTGGTATGCATGGGCAGCTCATCCATCAGATGATAGAGCAGCTTTTCCCATTCTTTTCCTGCAAAAGTGAGAGAAGCTTAATGATGAGGAGCTGCCTTGCAGGAGAAGTGCCCCACACAAACAGGCTTAAAAAAAATGGGGGCTTCTTTGGCTGTGAGAAGCACATCTCCAACTTACTCCTTATTAAATAAATTTGCTTTTTCTGTTGAATCTCTCTGGATGGAAAACACAGTGGAAATATTCTTTTGTGTGCTGTTTTACCTTACTTCAGGGGATGAGTGTCCAGTAAAGCAGGTGAAACAGGGAGGGGAAGGGGTGGATGGAAGAGTTCTCCTCAAAGCATCTGAAGTGACCACAGAATGCCCCAGCTTGTGGGAACTCCTCAGTGAACCCCTCTGCCTGAAGTACCTTGACTTTGCATAATGCAGGATGAATGAAACAAACCAGACAGTTTGGCCTTGAGATGCTATAATTGTGAACTAACTGTCCAGAGAAAAAACGTTTAGAAGACGCAAACCTCACAATCCTCCCTGACTTTTGATATTCCCTTCCCCATGCTGAATCCATTGATTTAGATATTTTGATCCATGACTTAAGGAAGGCCTTTACTCTGTGGGTACTGACTACTAACCAGCTCGTACAATCACTCCATGGGTGGGCTTTCAAAAAGTACTCTGAGGTGGCCTGCAGGACATTCATTCCCATTTTCCTTGTCTAATTCACTGGGTACAGAGTGGAATTTTCTTTTCCACACTTACATTAATGAATCAGGCAAATCTGTAACAGATAACTGATGTCACCACAGTTTGGAAAGACACATACTTAAATAAAAATATAATGCAGCCTTCATACAAATTGTGAAATTGGACAGCCTGCAGCCATCTGGCACTCCACCTCTGAAAGAACATCTGTAGGGACAATGTTTTTCTTTCTATAAAAGGTCCACCCTCTAACTGTGACCATTACAGAAAGCCCCTTCTGAGCTTTATTCAACTTTCAAAGTGCATGTAAAAGTATAAATGCTATTTCCAGTGCAAACCGAAATATTCACAACTATTACACCCTTAAATTGCACCCTATGCTTGTTTGTATGAGTAGGGGCAATAGTAAACACTGTGCATCTCAGTCCTAGATCCAGCAAGACAAAATACACTGTGAGAAAGATTAAACATGTTGGAGACCTTAGGGGAAAAAAAGTGTGGAGATGTTGAAACTAATGCACAGTGGAGTGGCATATCAGTTTCCCTTGAGTTGACTTTGACTGTTGAGGTGAGAACCCCTACTTTATGTATCAAAATTACTTCTTCCTAGGAACAACTTGAGGTCAACTCCAGTAACAGGTACTTCCAGTCTTGGTGGCATCTGGCAGTTTTTCTATTCAAAGCAAGCAAAAATGCTGATTTAATTAAATCTGAAACATAGGAGGAAATAATTAGAAAATCTGTCATGAAGGTAGTCTGTTCACAGACAGGAGAGGATATCACTTCTTCTCAGCTTTGTCCTGGAATAAATCAGAGAAGTAATATGGAAGGAGCTCAGAAAATGTGCTTGGTCATGTAAGAAGCATTTGGTTTTACATTTACAGCCTTATTCCTAACGTTGGTATTCAGGGTGAGAACCACCCAGAGAATCAGTGGATGAATTTACACCTAAGGATCTGTAAGTCCAGCTCAAATTCTGACCTTGGATCAACAGAGGAACCTGACAGTCTTGTCTTATAACTTCTTTTTTTGCTAACCTCTGGACTGATAGAACAGATGATAGGCAGTTTCTGATTGGAGTTTCCTTTCCACGTTTCAAAAGGTTTTTCAGTTCAATGTTGACAGCAGAACTGTCTGGGAACCCTTACATAAGGATTCCTTTTACATCTATTGCTACTCAGTAAAAGTCAAGAGTGTGCCTAGACTGGAATGTGTGCTTAACTGTTGGTGGAAATGGGACATAGGCACATGTTAAGTGTTCACCTGAATAAAGCCATTTATCTGAAAGGATAATCAAAGTAACTGCTCAGCATCATATCCTACATTTAAATCTGACTAATATTTCTCACTCCAGAAAGACCAATTTAAGTTATGATTAGAGCTGGGCAGAGAAATACTCAGTTACAACATCAATTCCTCTGATGTCTGGTGACCAGTCAGAATGGAAAAGACCACAACCATTTGGAAAATCTTCTGGCAGAAGCCAAGCAGTCTGCTTGCTTGCCTCTTCCCTGTTCCCCTTCCTGCTCAGCTTCTTGCACTTTGGTGGCTCTTCTGCCAGCAGTTCAGTTTCACAAAGAATTTCTAACAAGACCATACTCAGGTTTAGAGATGACAAAATCCTCCATGGGAGACAATTTTTCATATCTTGATTATTTTCCTGAGGTTTTTGCACTACCATCCTTATTTTCTTGATGAAAATGGACAGGTTATACTTTTGTGTACAGGCTCAATAGAATATACTGTTACCCACTGTCCATACGTAACTCTGCCTTGCAAAGCCAAATGTAGGAATAGTAAAGGATCTTCCAGAAATGACAGAGACTCTTTAAGGATTTCTGGACAAGTACAAAAGAAACAAGATTTGATCAGCTCATAATTTCATCACATTTGCATTTGTATATTAAAGCATTTCAACCTCTAGAACTTTAGGTTGTCACTCTGTGGAAGACAGGTCAGTACTGCCACAGACATTTCATACTGTCAAATTATAGCTTCAGTTTGGCACAAGGAATAGGGGATAAAAAAAAAAAGATAAAGCAATTGTCAAATAAGCAAAGGTATTGCAACTCTGCTCCATTGTCAGATATTAGTATGGAGAAAAATATTTTCTTATTCTGGATAGTTAATTCTGTATTTCAGCACTTTTAGTCTCTTTTTTTTTCCTGCTTAGAAGACCTTGCTTGAATAGCAACTCAATCAACACAAACCTGTGTTAAAAGACTATATTTCATTCTGGCTTTGAATCAGACTTCTTCTGTAGAAGTTTATTTTCATGTCTGAAATGGATTTCCTATTGTTTTTGATAGGGGTGGGAACTAGATCTGGATACCTTTGTCTATCAGGATTGTATTCCATGGCTTACTGGATGTTTTTAATGTTTATTCATTTTTAAAAGTCAAAGACTGGGCAAGAAAACAGTAGCTGTACACTCTGGAGCGCTGTAGTTAACTACAGAATTTATACATCTTCTCTTTGTTGTAGCTTTTGCTTTAGAGATCTGCATTACCATATTTTGTATTAATATTTAAATTTTTCTTTGCACTTTTAATAGGACAGTGTTTTACTGCGCCTAAGAAAGCTACTTTTGCAAAGACATAAAATAGGCCCCAATTTATCTTCAGGATCTCAGATTTCATTTAATCCAAACATACTGAAGGACAAATATTAAAAATATATATATATATTTGGAGACTACAACAGAGATGATTGTAATGTCTTGCTTCAAACATCCAGGTTCCCTGAGGATTGTGTGCCAGTTATCATCCAGGGTTGAGAAGAAACCACTGATGCTTCAGTCAGCATCATCAGTAAGCAGCCAGCAGGTAAGCAGAAGCGACTTGCTGTGTGCTGTGCCAGTCTTTCAAAACAAAGTGTTAATTTTTACTGCTTTTTGTGTGAATAAAGTACTATATTAGGTATTTTCTTTGCTTGTCCCTTTGGTCAAGGGGAAGGAAAGTCTGTTTTGTGGACACTTGTATCTGTGTGAATTAGACACCAAGATCTTAGGATCATTGGGTAGTTCAGTTTGGAAGGGACAGATATGGAATTTAGTTTATGCCAGGGTTGGATGATAGCTAAACTGAGATTTGCAGCACTGTGTTTCTACAATTTTGCTACCAAAATCAACCTAAAGGGTTACTTTGTCTCAGTGGTCTCTTTGTTTTAGTGGGTTCCATAACAAGCAGAATTTTAGAAGCCTCAGTGTAGTCTTCTCCCATCATGCTGTCAAGGTGGTGAACTGCAATGACAGCTGACTTACTTTGGTCAAAGTTATGACATATAAAACACTATGGAAACTTTCCTTTTTTTTTTGAGTGCTTCAGAAGAGTCATATTTGTGGAGTATTTTGCCTGACTTAGGCAAAGGAGGTTAATGATTTCCCAAAAATACCATTCAAAACCAGACTACTTGCGCATAAAGTTAGAAGTTAACTTATGGCTTTGCTATGTGGCTCTCCTTAGAAATTCTATATATGTTTTATCTGGCAGGTACCATTTTTACAAGATATCAGTCTATATAACACATCATTTAATCAAAATTACAGAGAGAAATGTTTATATATCTTCCATAGTTTATAGAATAGCTGTATGCAGTATGCAAAACCTATCCTGCAAAAATATCATTGCATTGTAGCTGTCCAGACTCTTCCAGGACACCTCAACACACCTCCTGAGCAGTCCTTGAGAAGCTTTCTTCTTGTGGTTTTATTACCCTCAAAGAGATTCTATTCCAGTCCCTAGGTACTCACACCACCTCACAGAAAATGTGATTTTCAGGGGTATTCAAATCCATGAACTGTAAATGTACTCACAAGGATGAAGAATCAGAACTTACATTAAACAAGCTGCCTTTAGGAGCTCTACCAGAGCTGTAGCCAAGCAGAACCATGCCCTACCACCAGTTAATGCCTTTTTGCAGGGAAGTACCATTAACACCTTCAGACACTGTTTTTAATGGAAGTAAGGACGCAGTGTGGACACTGCTTTCATTCAATCACATAAAAAGATTAGAAGAGTCAAAGTCACAACAGTTCCTCTGACAACCTACCCTTCGCTTTCTCCATGGGAAAGTAAGCCCTGCTGTTCATTTCCGTGTCACAGTTTTGAGGTTTATGATGTTATGATTCAGAGTGGGTGGCAATTCTCTCCTGATCTCATCATAAGAAAGAAAAAGGAATGTCAGCATTGCAGATAAATAAATCTCCAGGCTTCCCCTGGGTCTGAGGGAAGAGCTGAAATATGAGCTGTATATTTATATGGCTTTTCTGCACTGAATTTAGCAAAGATATACTGGCACTCACATGAAGGGTGTCAGTGACAGGCCTGAAACTAATCTAGCTGTGGTCAGCTCTCAAATTCTCTCTTCAGAGGAGTCCTGCCCATTTTGGCACTCAAGCAAAATTGTTTAGGCATACCCACACTTATTCCCATTTTTGAGTATGCTTAAAGCCTGATTCAGCACCTAAATTCCACTTATGGCTGGACCTTCAAAAGCTTTTGGTCCCAAATTTAGCAACTGAAAGCAAAATGAAAAGAAAAGCCTCTACAGAGTAAGTATTAGTATAGCCATCTCTGTATACCAATGTTAATGTAAGGGGGCTGAATAACACAGGAAAATATCAGCTGCAGTTGAAAAATGCTCTCCACAAACATGTTTGGCAGGTTCATCTTTACATAGCTGTGTGTAGAGAGAGAGACACAGAAGGAAAAGCAGACCTTAAATACTTTATGTGGTGTACTCTAGGCACATATATCTAGCCAAGAGACACCTGTACAATATTTATTGTGGAATTGGAAAAGAACGCTACAAAATTTCTATCCCTGCGGGTTTCTGAGGTTTGTATTCCTGTTACTCTTCCCAGAGTACATCAGGAATTATCTAAATGAAGTCAATAGGCTCAACACATCTGGTAGCACAGAATAATGGTTCTGCACATATTGTATTTTCCACTAAGATAACTAGAGTACCACTGACTATCTGAAATCTCACCTTTTTGCCTAAGTGCCTAACACTAAGATCTTCTTTGGTACTCGAATGAACAACTCAGAATTTTAAACAGAGGAGTACTGTTTCAATATGGGGCTTTTAAGATCAGATTTGCATTTTGTCCAGAAGAACTTGAATCTGTTGACCTTGAGACTGTATTACTGAATTGGTATGTTATTATTTTAGGCTCTCTCTGGGCTGGTGGGTTGTGATGTAGGAGGGTAAAATCTTGATTTTATTCAAAGTGGAATATTTTTCTATGTTCACTGGAAATCAAATTAGACTAATGTCATGGACAGGCATGTTATTGTGTCATAAAATAAAATAATATGTGGGGTTTTTTTTCTCTGTATTTTGAAAATATAATTCTATATATGAAGAGAAAGAGTAAAACAGGTATGTATAGACATAAAGAGATAATTAGATAGATTGAAACTCTACATTTTCTTCAGTTTAAAAGTTTTAAGAAGAAATAAACAGCAAGAGGAAATACCTCTTGAATTTTCCACTGATGTCTTCTTTGTTAGGGAAAAAATACAGAAGTGAGACAAGCCACAGGAGCGGCATCAGTTTCATTTTACCTCTCACTCATCATCTTAGAAAAAGTTAAACACATTTTTCATTACTCTCATAAACCACTAGAAAGTATAGTGAAGTCAACAACAGTAAGATATGCTGGACAAGAACTCTAAATCAGGAAAACATTAAAACATGTTTAAATACTTTACTGATGTATTTGAAACATCCACTATAAATCAGAGCTCATTTTCTTTCATGAACAAACACTAGTCAATTTTTGTCTCAGTGAGAACCTAGTTGATTCTAATTTACATTTACATTGGATGTGGACTATCACTGTAATAATTTCTGCATTTTTTTTTCAAATAAAAAAGTACACAAGGCAATGTCTGAGGGGAATCTGCAGATCCAGGTATTATATATTACCAGGTATACTATATTATGTGGATGCCTTCTTCCCAGAGCTGCCTTGAATTCAACATTATAAAGGTAAAATTATTTTTTGCTATCTATGCGCTTTTTACTAGAGCTTGACAACATTTCAAATTTACTGCAAAACAGTTAATGTAATTTGCCATAAGAGTAGATGCACTCTTTACCCCTGTCTTTTTCTGAGCGAGCTGTTCCCTCCAGCAGTTGTCAGGATGTGGGAAACCAGGATCATTTCCCTCATCTCCACTCCCATTTCCTAGATTTCAGGATTAAAAATCCTGATGCTAAATGACTGTTGTGAAGCTTAGCTAAAGGAAAGGGCACTTCACTTTTCTCATGGACAATATCCTGTTTTGCTGAAATAATGCAGTAATGGGCACCAGCAGTGACAGAGGTGGTGTAAGTGCCAGCTCCATGCTCCAGCTGCTGAAGTGAGGTACCCCTCTCACCTACACTTGGTCCAAATGCAAGGCATCCATCCACCGGCTTTGCAAACTGGAAAGGTGGCAACAGACTCAGAAGACCACACTCAAGCAAGAATATGTAGTTTGTGACCCCAGCTTTGTGTTGGCTGACATTTTTGGCATAGTAAGAACAAAATTTTAATGTGCCACCTAAGTTTTGCTGTCCTAAATGTTCATCTAACCTAATATGATCTGCTGGATTTGTTCAAAAGCACCAATTATTATTTAGTTACACTCAGACTGGAAAAGTTTCATTCTCTCTCCTATCTTGCTGCAATCAATTTTTTGTCCAGACTGGACAAATCATGCTGTTCAGGAAAAAGACAAGGTCAAAGACAAACAATTGCAGTATAAGATGCCTGTAATGATCTTCCTTATCACTACTACCACAACAAAACAAAACTTTACTTCCTTTCCTGATAAAGCTTATTTAACTGACATAGAAAGTTATTTTTTCACTTATCGTAGTTAAAATGTAATTTAATTTTCACTCACTTCAAAATTATATCTTTTTTTTATCTTCTTCTTATGGAAAGGTCTTCAAGGATTTATAAGACTTTCACCTACAGAAATTGAACCAAGATTTTATCAGAGACACAATTCTGAAATGCATGTTTCCACTTTGGGAAGAAAACCTGTGGGACAGTTCAGAACTCTCTGGAATTTGGTATATTAATCAATCTCTACAGGACGTATCCGTAACTGTTCATCTACATACTGAATGACTACATTACTTTTTATACTTGTTTTAATATCTGTTGTAACAATCTTTGCCCTCTAACATTGGCCGATTAATGGTTGGACTCTATCTGCAAAGTCTTTTCCAACCTATATGATTCTATGATTCCATGTTTCTATCTTTTTTTTTTTTAGAAGGTACTTAATAACTCAAATTGGAATACATTTATATCCCAATGGATTCTGCTGTTGATATGTAAAACTTCCTTTAATGCCTTAATCTTACTGCAGTGACCAAATCATACATTCTTATTCCTATATTTTATGTTTTATGTCTTCCATCTTTTACTCCCTTGCTAGAGAGGTAATTCAGACAAGAACTAATCAGACTAGGTATTTTAGAAATGATTCACTGACTTTTTTTTTTTCAAAGTAAAGTTAGCAACTTTTTTTTTCTAATTATTATCATTACCAGAAGTAGGACTGCAAAATGCCAAAATAAGCATGTTAAAAGCATAGGTCTTCTTATAATAATGCAACATTGACTCCAAGAGGATTTAAATCAAAGTTTTTGCCAGGCACTGCCAACTAACTGCAAAATTATGAAAAATATTTAATTAGCATGGTAGACTCACAAGGCTGGAACAATGCTGGGCAGAAAAAAAAATTAAAGTTATTGTTTCTTTCCAACATAACACATGAGAAATATGCTAATGACCACTCCTGTAAAACTATTGTCCCCCTCCAACACATAAAGCTACCATTTATAGATCATTTGGATTTTAAAGTAACCTCCTCTTATTTAGTTTAAATAAGCATATCTCCTTAGCAACAAATGTAACTTATTAAAGTCTGTCACTCAACTTAGCATTTCAATGAAAAATTGAAGGAGGAAGGGGAGTCCAAAGCAGCTGAGAGCAAAAGGGAAAAAATGTGAGGAATTCCAAGGGCCCTCCAGGAATATCAGATAAGAAAAGTCACAGAAAAATGATCTCAGTAAGGAAATAAAAATATATTGAAGGGATGCTACTTTAGCATTGCATATAAGCCTGAATTCTTCATTCTCTGAAGGTTTATCAGGGTAACATTCAGTGGGTTCTTTAGAAGGTTGGTGGCTTTTTTACTTTTCAGTGAGGAACAATAGTATATAACTAACTTCTTTAAATTAACTAGCTTAAAACCTGACTAAAAGTTTGAGGTAAGAAACCCTCTTACTGTTGTTCACCATACACAAAACAACGTGGGAAAGATGAAGTTTTTGAATGAAAAATACCTTATCTTGTCATCACAAAAGTGGAATCAAAGTAGGACTTTTGGAAATGCCCTGCAGCTTCTTGAGTGTTGCTGACATTTCTTTGAATGAAATGCGTCCAGGGGAGTGCTGAGGACTCCTTGTAAATCCTATTTCACTTAGGCCTCTATACACAGATATTCTGACTGCACATTGCCTACTCCTATTAACTCTCTGTCAAAAATACCCCTTCTCAAGGTCTATGATGTATCTGTTAGTCTAAGAATATGTGTGGAAAAATGCAGGAAAAAAGACTGTGAATGCTTTTCTCTTATACACAAATAGAAAGACATAGAAAACTCTTCAAATAATCTCCTGTTAGGTGACTATAGGGAGAATGAGAGGAATTACCTTCTGTAAGTGCTGATTTCTTTCCACTTGCTATAATGGGTATCTGGGCTTATTTGCTTTAGTTTGCACAACTGTTTTTTTTAAACCAGTCAAAAATCACTGTAGTTTTTGGTGACAATCCTATGAACAAAATCATGAAGGAAACTCCAGATGTTTTTATGAAGAAAACTTCAAATTTATAAGCTCCTGACCTGATCCCATTGTTGAGCAAAAGTTTCTTTCCTTCATGTTATTTTACAGGTTAGTTGCAGTAAACAATTATTTTTCTTAGCTCAACCTTAAAATACTTGAAGAATGGTGTTACTAAGAAAGGGAACAGTTTGTTTACCAACTATGGGCTCAAAGAAGGTAGAAAGAAAGACATGTGACAAAGATGGAATCATGCAGCACAAGCTCTCCCTGAGCCATGCTTTTTTTGTCTTTAGGATCCTCTCTGCACTTGCATAGAATGGATAAATGTAGTACCCATATATAGTGCCTATGTTGAGATACCTGCACTGTAAAAGTCCCTTTCCTATCCTTACATGAGAGCCTCTGCACACTGGTTAGGACTCTGGTTTCGACCTACTTCACAACCCAGGTTGCAACACGTTGAAAGGCACCCTTTATAAAAAAAAAAGTTTAAAAAATATTTCATTTTAACTTCCAGGCTAATTAATTATGTGGATCCTGAAAGAGAAAAACTGAGCTGAGAAATGTGAAAAGCAATGTGGAAAAGAGTCTTTCTTATTTTTTGTTTAGCTGTAGTTCAGAAAGGGACAGCATCAAATGCTTGAGAGACAGCCAGATGGAAATTACTTCAAGTACTATCTCAAATGTAAATGAACTGAGGTCTTTTCTCATACCGTACTCATTAGGTACTTGTAAGATCCAGCACTAATAAGTGCTGTAGTCTGACAACTCTTTTACACAATGCTCTAAAATAAACCCTGCATTTTGATTCAATGAAATTTCAGCAGAAAATAACTTGGAGTTTTTCAGACATTCCTCCCATTCACAGGGGAATGAAATACTACTGAGGCACTGACTTTGGTTTAGGAACAGAGGAATCTTCTTTGTAGCCACATTTTAGCTCTGTAAGAATGTGCTTTCACAGGATTGTTTTCTCGCAGTCAAATTAAACAAGTAGAAAGGCATTTGTTTTGTATTGTAAACCAAGTCCTATCAGCTGCAAGGCTTTTGCAGCTTGTTGGTCATAGTAAACAGTACATCTGTTGATGAAAGACAGAAGTCATCTCAGTTTTGGCATGAATATGAGTAAGCCTTCTATATTTTACCTGTGACTTTGTACGAGTTAAAATCTGAATGACTGTGTGCTGGAGCATTTTAGAAAGTATGGTGCTTATCTGTGAGATAAGAAAGATTCATTCTGCATATTCTTAGCTCAAAGTACCTGAGAGCATCCACCTAACTGGGAAGTACATTAAGTTCCCCAAACCCCCCCCCCCCCCCCCAAAAGAAAAGAAAACCAAAACCAAAAACACCCAAACCAAAAAACCCAAATCAAAACAAAAAAAAAGTGGCAAATTGGAAGGAGTTAAAAGAAGGCCATTAAAAAAATAACTAAAACAAGGAAAATTTTATTTTTACTGCATCCACATTAGTAAATCACTATTTTGGAACCAGCTCATTAAATCCAAGATAACATTAGTCAGGCATAGGAACTCTCTGATACAGAAGTCATTTAAGACCAACACTTAAGACCAACACATAGCTGGAGGAACATATCATACATATATACATAAATTACAACAACTACCTGTAAGGGTTTTGAGAGTGTAAGCACCACAAAATACAGTTTGAGTGAAATTAACCACATAAGCTGCATGAAAATACAATAACATTATGAAAAAAATACTGATTACATCTAGGTAGGGGGAATATTTTGGCTCTGAAATAATCTCCTGAGAAAACAATGGGAGTTCTTATTGTCTGATTCTTTTAAACAGAACTGAGAAAAACACTGGAAAAACATCAGTCAGAGAACAATAATTTAGCAGGAGAGGAATGTAGAAATGAGTATATCGTCATAGGTCATTTAATCTGTCCATTACCTTCATGATTCTGCAAAGCCATACAGCTGCTATAAAAAAATGTTACTGGAGGACTAATTCATTGCATAATGGACACCCAAGTATCTGTGATTATTAAAAACATGCTGAAAAAATATGCAGTGAGATTTTTTCCTGTGGAAAATAACAATATCCTTCACTTTCTTAGATATCTCTTTTGTTCACAATTTATATAGAGGTTTTTTTCAGCAGAAAAGTAGGAGACAGTAGGGTTTTCCACACTATACGAAGCTTCATTGATTCACTGCATGTAAGTATCTCTCTAATATTTAGGATCTTATGAATCTTTACTGCTGAGTAGTAATATGTCAGACGAAAATTCAAGGAAAGGAACAATTCAAAATTTATCTCCTTGTAGGATGGAAGACTAAGAAAGATGCCGATCCTGTGGTCATAGGGAAAAGGTCTCAATATTGGAGTTAAATGCTAATCAGCGACTCACCTTCATGAGGCATTTTGAAAGACAGCAGCCAGAAGACGCCCATCATTTATTTGGCATATGAGGTAAAATCCAGGCAGGAATCCAGTTTGCTGCCATCATGACATGGGTGTAGCCTTGTCAACTGAAAATATGTCACATCTACATCTGTGCTAAAAAACAGTTGAAAATTAAAATATGAGAGCACGCTGTCCTAAGGGTCAGGACAAAAAAAGAGAAAGTAGGGGTATGCCAACAAGACCTTGCAGAGGGCTTTGGCAAGGGGAAGTTCCACTGTGATGGTGAGGTGATGCAGTGACCCCAGAACCCTGGGGTGGGTGAGCAGTCTGTCCCTTGAAATGACGGTGCTTAACTATTGACTCCCAGACACTAACACCTGAAAATGGTCGCTCTAACACAAGGAAAAGGTGTCGTCACAGTCACCAGCCTCCTTCCCTCTTCTGCTTCACCATCACCTACCCTGTGTATTCACTGGCAGTCCAGTCCACAGCTGCAGTGAGGTTTAAGCTTCAGCAAATTCTAAAACATGTCACACCTTGGAATTGTTTCATGGAGAATAATTCAAAACAATAATAGATGGGAGATGCTCCACTCCTTTAGTAATTTTGGTGGCCCTGCGCTGGACTCTCTCCAGTACCTCTTTGTCCCTCTTGAACTGGGGTGCCCAGAACTGGACACAGTATTCCAGCTGGGGCCTCACCAGTGCAGAGTAGAGGGGGAGAAGAGCATCCCTCGACCTACTGGCCACACTCTTCTTAATCTATCCCAGGATGCTATTGGCATTTTTGTCCACAAGGGCACATTGTTGGCTCATGGTCATCCTCCTGTCCACCAGGATCTCCAGGTCCATTTTCCCAGAGCTGCTTATATCGATATAGCATCATTAGGATATTAATATATTATAGATAATTATATGTTATATAACACACATAATACTCAATATATAATATATGTTAATACTATTGAATATTATATTGTTGATATTGTTATAGTGTAACACAATATTAATATAATATTATGAGTAAGGCAAGATAGCTTTTTTTGAAAAGGAATTGTAGAGAAAGTCACCCTTTCCAAGAGAGATGAGGAGAATGATGGAGAAATCTCTGTGTGATACATTATGACCTGGTGTTAGGAAATTAATAAAAGTGATCATGTTTTGACATCATGACAGATGTGAGCTACGATTCAGTGCTGAAAGTAAAGACCAACTAATGGCTATGCAGTGGAGCAGACTGGTCCTGTAAATCTAGTCAAAGAGACTAAAAATCCAGACATGAAAGCAAGACAACAAATCAGAATTGGCGTTCAGCAAAGACAAGAATAGTATGTATATAGAGTTGAAATTGCATTTATAGCATTCATTCCTTCTCAGTATATGTGTCATACAAGACAGAGAACTATGCTGGCCCTACAATCATGAATTTGCCTCATATAAAGGAATGTAAACTGGTTTAGAAAACTGGTAAAGGAGCTGCTGGGCACTGTTCAGAATTACCACGTTTTTTAAAAAAAAAAGGTCGAAAATCTTGACAACAGAAAGCTTCAAATCTTATGCCATCATTTTATTAGTGGAATTTAACATGATTCACTACATCATGAAATGGTTAACTCTCCAGTATCCATGCTTGTGTCTCATCCTCTTCCTGTAGGACTTCTACATGCCTTGTGAGAAGATGTGAGCTGTGCCTGGAAAACTTGTTCTGTTTTTCCAGTTTTTTATGCTGAAAGTGTTTGTTTCTCTGATGCTTAGGAAATACACACTTTGACTGAACTTCCTCTCTTATAAAAGACCTCAGTGTACAAGTTATCCTTTCCTTCCTGTTGCAAAATGTTTGTGAAGATTAGAGTGGCTCAGAAAAAGCAACAAAATATTCGCCAATGTTATATCTTTCTTCCTTCACTTCCCTTTTCTACCCTTAAGAAAATGACTTCATCTTTCATTTACTGTTGATGTTGAAAAATTGGAACTCTGGAAATATCTCCAATACTCAAGATGCCTTCAATCTCTTCTTAATCGTTAACAAAGATCTCATATATTAAGTACTCTCTTGAAGTGTGTATGTTATGTTCACTCCCTGTCCTGGTCTCTCCCTGAATTTCAGATGAAACTTAACCTATGACAGACATAAATCCTCCCTCCAGAAAATTACTTTCCTTCTCACCCTATTTGTACAGCTGTGATCCGCAGAATCTTTTGAACAGAAGGTCCCTATCTGTAAGGGAAAGGTGCTCACTGCAGCAGCCTGGTGGAGGTCATAGGTTTCCTGAACCCCTAAACCTTTAAAATTATATTCCCAGCATAATCCACCTTAGGGAGTAGGCATTTGAAGAAGGTTTGTGTTTTTGACTGGGAGGCATGGAAATTTAATCATCCTGTAGGTACTGAGTTTTCATTGTTTCTCTGTATTCCAGAAAGGTTATATATCCTTATTTACTTTGTTTTTTAAGCTCTCACACTGGTGACAGGCAGGTTGGGACCCATCCACATGCCTGAACAAGCTGCTTATTCCACTTTAGGTGGCCTGTGGTACCTGAGACATGGCACAACTCATGTCTGTGGGAGGCCCATGTTATTCTGAAACAAGAGCTGGCTACCAGTTAGGACACCTGGGTAACTTCCTGCCATTTTAGACACTGATGTTCAGATATCTGAGTCCCAATCCTTTATTTTCTTCTTCTTTTCCTTTTCAGCATGCAGTAATTTTGATCCATCTTCTTCCTTTGGTCATCTGCTAGGTTTTTGAGGGTTTTTTTATCCCTACAACCTGGTCCTCAGACCTCTAGGTACTTGCTCACTCTTGTGCTGAGTACCAAGGTGTTTTTTTTCTGTCCAGTCCTCTCTAAATGAGGATCATAACACTTTGGGAACTCTGCTACATTGGCCTAGACTTTAGAAATTTTGCTTTAACTGTTATACTTTACATCTTTGTGAGTAATACAGCAGCTGTACCTATGTCACACAAAACACCTTCACAGAACTCATCACACAATGCCTGTCACTTTTCCATCTTAACCAACAGTCTTAATCAATGTAATGATGTGCATCCAACTATATTTATGGATAGGTCTCATTACATTTGGTCTTTCACCTCAATACTTTTCCTTGAGGTATGGAAATTGAGTAACCTCGATCTTTTATTTTCCAATCTCCGAGGTCATTTCAGGTTTTGTACCTGAATGATTCACATGGGTTTGCATACTGAGCACTGAATACAAGAGCTAGTCTTATTCAATATTCTGAAGAACATTGCTTTGCCCTACAGCTCAGTACTTTCTGGAACCTTTATTTTTTTCTGAGCTTTTCATTTTGTGACTGGTTTTTGGGGTTTTGTCTTTGTCATTCATAGTAGAGTTGTTTCTTTATTTAATACTGAATTCCTTGGCTCTGGTAATGTTGGTTGCCTTTGTTCTTTGTGAGCCAAAATACACCTTACTGCTGACGGACAAGAGTCATTCAGTGACTGTGTCAGGAGTGGAAGAGAGCTTCGTGGGAGAAAGTTAGAAGCTGAATTATTTAAGGTAACTTCCTCCCTGCTCTACCCAACCCAGCAGTGGATCCACATGGGAACAGGTGTATGATTAGGAACACAGTGGCAATTGGGACCACCCCTTTTCAGGAACAATGTTAGAGTCGGGCTACCTGAGGTTGGCTAGATTTTTCCAACCTTCATTCTTATTCCTAGCATTTTGGATAAAGGTAAATATGATGTTGTTTGTAATTAAATGTGGCAACAGTATGCACTTCCTCAGAGATCCTTTGCTGCCCACATGGTGAGCTCCAGGCAGTGCCATCTAGCCTCAAAAAATAAACAAACCATTCAAGACCTTTGTTTGCCTGTGAGTCATGAGGGGGCCGCTCACTGGAGTATTAAGAAAGATAAACATATGGCAAAACTCTAAAGACTATTTCTGGAAACCTTGTCTGGAGAGAACAGCTAATCCATTGTTCAAAGACTGAAGAGTATTACAAGGCTGGAGAGAGGAATGGATGACGGAAAATAAACCCAAAAAACATGAGAGATCAAAAATTTGGAATGGCTGCAATTGCCCATGTAGGCACAGGGCTTTGTGGGAAGAGGGAGATACATGACACAGCGGACTTGCAGGAGGGATTGGATCAGTGTGCAGTCATAACAGGAGACAGTTGTTATCTGTTTCCTCAGGAAGTAACCAGGGAATATCATGCATTATTTGACTGTTATTCCAAAGGGAATGAGTACTGGTAGACACTATTTAACAATTATTTGTTGATTGCAGTTAGTAGAAAGCCAAAGATAATTTCCTCTATATGCTCCAAATGAAAGGCCAGTGGGATCTTATACCTGAAAATGCAAAGGCCTCTGTTTTGGGGCTTGTACTGAGCTTCACATGGCAACGTGGACAGATGTAAAGAAACAGTACCTTTGAGCATCTCTTGATGTAGTCAGGCACTTGTGAGTTGGATTAGGATTGAAGCCAATAGGTGACACTAAATCAGATTATTATTTCCTACAAATACATTTGAATGAGTAGAGCTCAGGAAGATAAATAGTCTCAAGTACTGGTATAAATGTGGCTTGAGTTTGAATCAAGGACAGGTAGACAGCAGCCTGGAAATAACACTGGGTCTTTTGAGGGGTGCATTTCCCATATTAATTTGATGGATTTAGTTTTAAACCTAGTTCAAATCTGCTAGTTTCTCTGATTGTGAGCACTATCCCCACTATGCTGACTGACTACTAACCTACTCCTTGCTCATAGTCATCTACTGATTCTAAACTTAGTTTAAAAAAAAAAAAAAGAAATCACATATAGTTATAATCCTAGTCTACCCAGTGCCTACCAAAACTACCTCCCAGGCTGGAACCACAGATCATTTACAGTTTTACCCCTGGCCAGAGGTACCTGCAGTGCCAGGTCCTAACTAGACACTGAGATCACCACTCCTTCGTGCTCTCCCTGGTCTGTACCAGAAGCAACCTTTGATGGTGTCCCTGGTGCAAAGCCACTTTCCTGACCTGCAGCTCCACCAGCTCTCAAAATGCCCTCTGAAGGCACTGCCTGCCAGCTCCAGCCACAGCGTTGCCTGAAATTCTGCATGTTAGCCTGTAGCAGTATAATCTCATCCAATTCTTGCTAGTTTAAAGTCAGCCATTGGCCAGAGAGCTAATGTGTGGCTGAGTTCAGTCAGAGGCCACACTTTCAGCCTTGCCAGGTGGATTTAAGAAAAGTCAGGTATGGTCTGTTGTGTCCAAACTTCTTACTAATACAAGAGTTCCTAGTGATCACTTCTCCTGTGTCAGGGCCAAGTAACTTGCCTGTCCCACCCACAACACTGATTTGACTCAACCACTCCTGCAGTGCAATGCTGCCTGACTGTATGCTGTGTGTTGGATTCATCCTCAGTCCCATCCCAAAGCCATTCACTAGCCCAAAGCCTTTCACTAGCCTAAATTCTAAGCCCAATCTGGAATTGTTTAGAACCTGACCCACCTACTTCACTAGCTTCAAGCCTATCCTTAGCCTTCTGCTTCTTTTTACTTCTTATCTAATCTAACATAGTAATAGATAGCAGATATTTGCTAAAACTAAACAAAACTATCAGGTGATGTCTCCCTGCTAGTTTCAAACTGCCTTATACCTAATCTTAGATCTCATACTCACCATAACCTAAGCTCCAAATGGCTAACCAGTAACTCATCTATGGTTTATGTCTTGGCTAGCCTTTGATCACCAAATGAGACACATCATAAACCTACCACTCAGACACATACTGCTTCTGCCTGAAACTATATGGAGACTACCTATTGTCTCTTTACCCCAGAGACCTGGTCTATCTATTTGATCGCCTCTGGTATCTTTTGAACACATTCACTCATTTCAAACTGACTTGTTACAAAGTTTAAATTTTCATGTTCGGTGAAACCTGGTTATAAGCAAGGAAACCAAGTTAGTTTCTTTCAGAAGGACAGAGTCTTTTTCCTGGCAGCAGCTGACCATTTGGGCAGAAGAGGGACCAGACAAGCAGCCATCATGTATGTGTTTCTGGATGAATCGTAGTCTGCACTGTCTCAAATCTGGTATGGGTTATCATAGGATATGGAAAAAAAGGAATGGAAAGTAACAGGGAATAGTGGTGAAGGGATAAAGATGCAACCCCTAACATTCTGTGATTACTTAGGCAATTTGATTTTATTAATGTTAAAGCTCACGGTAATATTTTGGGGAAAATGGAGAGGAGTTTCACTATACATAAATCAGCAGTCTTAAGTTATTGTGACTGCAGTGGTTAGGACTTTCCGGGGAAAAAATAATGAAAAAAATGTAGGAGGTGGCAGCAATGAATAGGACTGCAAACCATTTGAGGTAAGAACAATTATTTTATGCATCCTAGTGCAACATAGACCCTCCTTGGGCAGGGCTTTTAAATGCAGCTGTTATTAGTAACAACATTTTGTATTAGAAAAGTTAAAATAGTAGAAAGGAACAAGTAGCTCTTGCTTCACTTTCATTCTATGATTACCTAAAATATTTGGAAAAACAGAATAGGGAGCAGGTTATGTAGCTGCATTTGCAGTTGAGGTTCTGGCAGGCAGCACTAATGGCACAGGGCTCAGTTATGTTGCTTGGGTGAGTGATGTCCCCTGACAAAAATAGGCAGACCCTGCCTGCTGTCTGTAGTTCACAAAGAGCAGCTGAGGGAAGCAAAACAATCTTCAGAGGTGGTAGCCAGGAGTAGACAAGGCTGGTTGGAAGGGGAGGAAATGCTGAGTAAAACCTTTGCAAAACTGGCAGAAATGTGAGGGTGACAGTGTCCCCTTTACCGAGGAAGACGTTTACCTTCAGCTGCTTCCTCTCTGCCTTGAGCAGGGCTGCAGGCAGGGCTTGTCATTCTCCTCCAGTGACGGTGACTGCTCCTGCTTTTCCATTGGTCTGCTGGTGCCTGCGTCCCTTTCCTGTGGAAATAGAAGATATGGGCAGGAGAAAAGACATATTTGGTAATATTTCTCTTCAAAGCGTCTTATTCACAAGGCTGCCTCAGCTGCAAAATGTTAAGGGGAAAAAAAAGAAAAAAATATCTTGGAACTAACTCCAGACAGACCCTAATGCCTACAAATTTGTCTAAGTAAGCCAAGCCCAGAAAGGCAAAACATGAAGAAGGCTCATTATTTGACTGCTAGGACACTCAAATAACCAGACACACCAGTACTTAAGATCTTCATATTGCAGACAGCTCGTCTTTCATATCCTCCCTCATCCTGCACTCCCACCCTGCACACTTATATTTCCCTTCATTCTGACTGTACTGCATTTAAAATTGTTTGTAGAACATAAAAATACAAAAATATTCTTTAAAATACCTGTGCAAAAACAGTCTGTTAATCTATCCATCTGTTAGGTGGAGCCAGTCACAGCTCCCCTAATTACTTCAGCTAGTTGTTTGAACCATTGTTTGTTTTTTTTTTCCTTCTACAGAAACTCCAAAAGAGCTCAACAGACCTCTTTCTATTTTGTTTTAACAAGAATTATCTGAGGAGGTGCTATGGAGTTTAGGGAGAATCTCTCTGATTCACAGCTTTGTCAGAGCTGTGCTCAGGATAGAAGATGGAGTGTCTGCACTCAGTTTTGAGGTTTCCTAGGATGTAACTTCTCCCCAAGATGTTTTAGGATATTACAGGACTCCAAAATCGACAGCCACCATCCCTGACCAGAAGGAGGAGCGATTCACTTTCCCTCGGTTCAGTACACAACAAAGATATCCTTGGAGACCTATGCAGGGCAAAAATACTCACAAGTTGTAAATTAATTACAAAACCATTGTTTTAGCTATTGCTAAGACAATTCGCAAATTCAAACAAAATCCCTGACTACTCTTAGCAGGGTAAGGATCAGCCATTTACAAATGTACAGGAATAATGGCAGTGGGAGTACTCTCAATCTAACCAATATTTTTTCAGTATTACCTATCACAATTTGGTTGATCCTTAGATGGTTTATGAAAGTAATCAACTTTAATTTCTCATTCTAAAGTGAATTTAATATTCTGAAATGGTCTATCAGTGGATATTTGGATATAATGGTCCTTCCTCTTATTTATTTTTTCTTCTTCAAAACTAGATTGATTACCTGCGAATACCAATTGAATACAGGAGTGAAGAGAAACTGATATTTACCTTTGAAGCTGAATGCAGAATTACAAGGATTTTTTTTTTTCCCCCACAGCTTCCTCAAACCTAGTTTTGTTTTTTATGGATTATTAGTAGTATGCGTTGGTTATCATCCTCAGTCTCTTCCAGTCTCTAGGAAGCTTGAATTTGTCCCCAAACCATAAACTACATTCAGTCTGATGAGTGACTCCAACACAACATAAAAACATTAAGGGGTGGTTAGCATGTAGACACTTTGCATTTGTATTTAATAACGTTGTTTATGATACTGAAATAATAGTTGTTTTCATAGCTTTTAATGCCAAAAATGGCTATTCAAACATCTAGTCTGACTTCCCATATAATCCTGGCCATAGAATTGGCTTGTTTGGCTAACAAATCGTAGGCTTCACAGCACAACTGAGTAACTGTCTGCAGCTGCTACGTTACATAAAACACTTTTTTTTTTTTTTTCCCCTTCCTCCTCTAGTGGGCCGATGAAGAAACTGTAGTGTAGAAACTATTTTGTAAGAATACTGTTTATAGTATGAGTAGGACAGACAGAAATACGAGAAAAACTCTGGGGCTGCCAAAAATCTAATATTTTTGAAGAACAGCCCTTGGGCTTTGAGAAAGTACTGTAGGAAAAATGTTATTTAAATGAGATAATTTCTGTCTCACTATAAAATAATTATTCCCCGACATAAAAAATATTTTGTGGACCCTCTCCAGCCCTTCTTGTTAGGCAGAGGCAGTGTGGCATTACCTCTTCTTTCTAACTCTGCAAATTCCTTTCTCTGACAGAGATTCTGGAGTTTGGGGAGCAGCTGAAACTCACTTTGTTAAAAAAAGTGGCAGTTTATGTCTAGGCTTAAATCCTAGCTTATTTATTACCCTTATACTTTGCAAGACTAGCCGAGTGTATAGGATTTTTTCTTTTTTTTTCTGGCCTGAAGTTGCAAAAGGCCTTTTTAATCCATGCAGAAGGTTACCTATGACTATTGCACTAAGGGATGCTAATGGCGTTAAACAGCAGTGGCTGTGACACATCCAACACATCCTCCTCCCTGTTCCCTTTATGGTTTGGCAAAGGATCTGTGGGCTCACTATTGTTGAAGTCAGAGACAAAATTCTCTCTTCTTTCTGAGGTGAGAAATCTGGAGCAGCCCTGATTCCTCGTGGCAGCTAAATGTTCCCAAAACAATGATTCTTTTATACAAGGTGAATAAATATTGATACCTCTCATTTTGTTGCTTCATAAATAGTTGTGTTTCACTTCTTCCTTCCCCTGTAAGGAGGCTCACTGGCCAGGCCCCAAATGTAGTTTACAAGGGAGAAGAATGGTACAGAGCTGTAGGGTAAACCTTATCAGTCCAATAATATATATGGCTTACCCAGTTTTATCTGTAGTGTACATAGATGTTAAGTAGAAATCACCGTCAAATGATGTATCTTGATGTGGACTTTTTAAGTCACTGGAAAATGAGTTAAATCTTTGAGTTGCTCTGTGTTCATATAATATTTGTAGTGACAAATATTCTAAAAGTAATCCACACAGGTCAAAACATCTGTCTGACTGATTGTATACCTGTGTGAGACAAGTAACACATGAGTCTAGGGGTGTACTTGAAGAGTGTAGATAGTATTCAGATAAGATTATTTGGAGACACCAAAGAGCTTCTGAAAACCAAATACAAGAGCCTCTCTCTTCTGGTATTTGTTTACTTGAATGAGGAAGTTTTGAAAGCTTTATACATTTATTCCACAGTTTGGCAGGAGTAGGCACAAAAACTGGAATGAACTGACCTTTCTGACTTTTATCAGACAAAGACAACCTCTGTGCCTTCCTTGCTGTCTCTTCACCTCTGGTGCCCACTCCCTAGAAAAATACAGGGCTGTTTCTGTCCATTTTTTTCCCATGTTTTTTCCCTCTCTTCCCTCCAAAAAAAGTTTGTTTCCTTTACTGCTCTACACCTGTTTTTAAAATGCAAGTTACTGGTGAAGTTAGTCTTTGCTCCTAGGACAGATAGATGGACTCTGGGAACGAGAGACATGGGATCCTTCTTGTGTAAGGTGATAGAAATAGATCCCATGAAATACCCTGGTTAACTAAACACAGGTGGTCTCTTCATGATGGGACATGATGACTTAAGAAGAAAGGCAATACCACACACATGCATAAAGCAAGTAAATCTAACAATAACAATTCCCTTGTAGGCTGTAATTACATGGAAGACAGCTTTTCTGTGAAAGCAAGCTGTGCAGGCAACAGTCTTGAGGATAATGTGTGACTGTGAATCTTATGGGTGAGGATTAACGGGCACGCGAATTTAGGTGAAACTGTTGTGGGTGTCTATTACAGACCATTATACCAGGTAGAGGATGTTGATGAGACATGAGATAAAGACCTGAGATAGAGTGTACCCTCAGTAGGTCTGCTGATAATACTAAACTGAAATGAGTGACTGACACACCAGGATGCTGTGCTGCCATCTAGGGAGTTCTGGATATGTGTAGAGTCCTACACCTGGGGAGGAACAACACCATGTACTGGTACAGGTTAGGGGTAGACCCACTGTAAAGCAGCTACATGGAGAGGGACCTTGGAGTCCTGGTGGACAATGTTATCCATGGAACAGCAACGTGCTCTCTTGGCCAGGAAGGCCAATGGTATCCTGGGTGTGTAAAGAAGAGTGTAGCCAGCAGGTCATGGGAGGTTCTCCTCCCCCTCTACTCTGCACTAATGAGACCACATCTGGATTATTGTGTCCAGTTGTGAGCTCCCCAGTTCAAGAGGGACAGGGAAATACTAGAGAGAAACCAGCAGAGAGCCACAGAGGTGATGAAGGGACTGGACCATCTCTCTTCTGAGGAAAGGTTAAGAGACCTGGGTCTGCCTAGCCCAGAGAAGACTAGGAGGAGATCTTATTAATGTTTACAAATATCTGTAGGGTGGGTGTCAATTAGAAGGGGACAGTCTCTTTTCAGTGGTGTCCTGTGGCAGGATAAGAGGCAATGGTAGCAAGGTGAAACACAGAAAGTTCCAATTCAACATGAGGAAAAACTTCTTCGTTGTGAGGGTGACAAAGCCCTGAACAGGCTGCCCAGGAGGGTTGTGGAGTCTCCTTCTCCAGAGACTTTCAAGACCTGCCTGGATCTGTTCCTGTGTGGCCTCCCTAGGAGTTTCTGCACTGGCAGGGGGCTTGGTCTCCATGATCTCCAGAGTTCCCTTCCAACCCCTAACATTCTATGATTCTATGATTCTATTGTATTGAATTAACCAGTTCACTTATGAGGAAGAACTAAAAATAGTTGAATCACATGCAGACTTTGTGGTAAGTATAAGCATCTCAGAGAACCACATCACTGCCTTAAGTAGTGCAGATGAACTGCCACTCTGCAGCCTTTAATGTGGAGTTTGGCAAATGCTGCCATGAAATATTTTCTGGTTTTGCTGAGACTAATATGAGTGTGCCAAGGCTCAACAACCTGATGGCCTTGGCTTCTGTAAGGGAACACAATTGATATAGATTTATTCTAAGGCCAAGAAATGTAGTGAAACAGTGCCAATCTTGCTTCCTATTAGACCCTATAAAGGTGCTGTAAAGAACATGCTACTGTTGTTCAGGGAAGCTGGAGGTGGTAAATATGGTCCTTATAAAAGAACTGAGGAGAATGGCAACACACATATATCTAGGGCAATTAATAAAGTTGGAGTTTTCTGATCTAATTAGCAGCATTTTATATGAAACCTCTTCTATGAGATTTGTCCTTCTAGAACTTGAAAAGCAGAATGAAGCAACAATATACTGAAAGCAGATCTCCTCAAATGATTCTACACCAGAGCATACCAGACCTGTACCTTATATGAACAAAAAGCTTAATTGGGGGCACCCATGCATGTTGAGTACAGTGTCCCTATGGAGTGAGCAGCTGGTGCAGCTGTGCTGTTGCCCAAAGGACAGGTAAGGACATGGTCTATTACTAGTGAGGAATAAGGGTGCACAACTGGCCAGACATGTGGCCTCATTTAGTTGCATGTAACATGGGCCAGACCAGCCACTCCAGCTCACTGATAAAACCAGAAAATGGTACATTAATATATTTTAAATACTACTGTGATTAATTCTTCTTACAGTTAAATTGCAAAAATTTCTTTATAAGAGTAAGACTGTGAGGGAAAGGGAGTTTTGCTACTCACACTTCAATGCATTTTTCATTATTGCTATCAGGAAATCACAGACAGGAGCAATGTAAAAAGTCTGCATGACTTTTCACAATACTGGAATATAAGTTTCCAGAAGAGAGGCTTTAATATGTATCTGCAATATAATGTAAGTTATGGGACAGCATTTCTTCTATTTGGGAGTGCCTGACTAGTCCAACTTATTTCTGCTTTCACGTCGTACTGGAAAACCTAAAGACGTGATTAACAAAGATGAAAATGTTTGAAGGTACTTAATTGCTGAGTTGAACATGCACAGTGGTCCCCAGAGCCGCCCTCACTTCAGACTAAATTAATCAAAATTACTAAATGCATGATTTCCATCTTTGACTGAACACAATGTCTTGTGTGTGTTATCTTCAGGAAACAGTTGACATTTTTAAATTCCTTCTGCAAGGTGCCAAATTAGCTCTTCTGAAGACTCAAATCCACAACTCACCCACAGAAAAGACACAGTCTTCATCTTGGCAGTCAATATTTCCTATATTGCCTTCAGTTTTATGCCATTTCTGGAAGAAGAAATTCCATAAATAACTTTAGCACATGTTTAAATGCATCCCTTTTGAGGAAAGCACATGCCTAAAATTAATCATGTGGCCTAAGTACTTCGATGAATAGCGATGCTTTCCTAAACGGGGGATAGTAGGAATGAGAGTCTGAGATATCCTTGTCTAAATTCCAGCTGAGATACTTCCAGTGATGTGGGTACCACTCTGTGCCATACCAAAGTTAACAAACTGGCTCCTGTAAATCACTAAGCAACTGTCAATTAATGATGCGTGCTGGTTGTTTGAAAAATGCCTTGCATTTACTTTTCTAACTGAGATTTTTCTTTTGGACTAAGTTCTTCTTTTTTTTTTTTTCTTCTTTTTTTTTTTTTTTTTTATAGTACAGTGCTGGTCCAAAGTGGGTGGAATGAAAGAAAGTCCTAGATGTTTACTAGAGCCTCAATAAGGTTATAGAAGTTTCAGGGGAAGTTTTAGTTTGCTTTTTGTTTAATGTTGTTTTCCTAAATGTTTCAGGACTTGGGAAAATGAATCTCAATCCTTTAATGAGCATGGGCTTCCTGAGGTTTCCCCCTTCCCTGCATGTGAAATACCTTTGCCTACCTCTAGTCAAAAAAGGAACTATTTTGCTTTTGTGGTTTCACCACCATTTCAGGGTTTTATTCATTGACTGATGTTTATAGTGTCCTACCAAAGGTCAAAAGGAATCTTTTCTTTCTGTATATTCTGGTTTTGTTTTTAGAAACACAAGATAGGAAATTATCTTAGCAGAAAAATTACTTCTTAAATTAATCTAACTATTACGACTGACCCTGCTTGTTTGTTCATTAAAAAATGAAGCAGAATAATCAGTCTTTGCCAAATAAAACACTCTCAGCTATTTCAATTACTGTTTTAATTGGCCAGGCCTGCCTGTCAGATTATCCTCTAATCTGTACAAGAATGTTGTTTGGAAGAGATGAGGCATGCCTGACTTGGAGGCCACATTCATCACCCCAGCAAATTCTCATCCAAATATTGTTCGGTTGGCACAGTGGAGCTACATGACACTGGTGGTATGTCCAGGGTCTGCTTCCTTCTACGAGTTTCCATGCAAGATGCAGTGCCCACAACACTGTGTGGAAATGTATGAAAACACTGATGTGAAAGAATAAAGTGAAAGTGAAAGCTCTAAAACTCCATAAATGGGTGCATTTGGATGTGCTTACATATTGTCAGAGCTGCTGTAGGCTGAGTTTAATAACTGCTACAAGAAAGACTGTGGAAAATCATTCTTGGGACTTGTGAACCCCCATAGAATGGCATCTCCATAATTTTGACTCAGAACCTACCATGTCAGTGAATTTGACATCCATCATCTATGGATGTCAGTATTCTTTAAGAACAAGCTGTAGCTATGCTGGGCTGTCCTAAGATCTAATATTCATATCTGCATTAGATTGTTCTTTTCAATCCAGGAGTCCTGGCTTCCTTAACATATTCCCAGCATAACCATTTAAACCTGAGAACTGAGATTAAGAAAAAAATGCCCAAACCATATCATTGCATTTTAGGTAAACAGAATTGTTTCAAAGTGAGGCATAAAATTGTGATCTTAAAATATATGGGTTTAGTTGCAACAGACTTGACTTTGGAACTGACCTTCTGCATTCTGTGATTCTGTGATTCTGTGATTCTGTGATTCTGTGATTGCCTTGTGCAATCCTCTGTAGTTAGCTTCATGCCTCCATTTTCCACTCTGGCAGAGTGGGAACAGTGCCCAGATTTTATGCACCTTGTCCCAGTGCTCCTGAACACAAGGGATCCTTACAATGCATATAATGCCTAGCACAGTGTAGACCTTAATTCAGTGGAAATGTTAAAATCCAACTGAAAGTCTGTATTTTTAGATTGATTTTTACTTAAGATCCATGCATGTAGACAAATGGCATTCTTGAATAAAGTGAAAGAAATAGCATGAAAAAATAGAACATTTGTACAGTTTTATCGCATTGACTCAAGGCTAAGTGATGCACACATAACCGTCATTGTCACTCTGATTTGACAAGTTCTGTGTGATTATTTTTTGTCTTGTTTTGGTTTTCATTCATATAGTTGCTGCTTTCTTAAATTATTATAGCTGTTTTCAACAATGATGGAAAGGAACATATCACAGAGAAACAAGTCTGATGTTTAGTTTTGCACAGAACTAACTTGTATTTTGGAAGTGTAATAATTTTCCATGCTTATTACATCCTTCTTTTCAGTTCTATGTATGAACAGGTACACAATACATTTACAAATAGTTAATCATGTGGAGGTTTAGAGTCAAGGTATGATGGCAGTGATTACATGTTTTATCAATACACATATTTTACCTTCATAAATGGAGTAGTTATCAGAAGGGATGGAAGAGATAAATCAGCCCTTCATGCAAATACACATAAACTCTTCTGGGAGTGTAGTACTGTTCTTTGTTACTTCATTTATGAGATCAACATGACAGTCTTATATAGCACATAAATGTTCATGTACAATGACATCCAGTTTTAATCAAAGGGTCATTAAAAGCTGTTTTTTGGATGCAAAGGGAAAGATAACAATGTACTTGTTCTTATTTTGGCATCCTTTCCCTAAAAGTATTGCCTTCTACTGGGGACAATACTGGTCTTTGCAGGTCTTAGTTTTGAGACCACATGTGCTTCTAGTTTAGACTTCGACTGAACTAGGACTGTACTTTTGAGGTGAATATGACAGTTCTGCTTGTTTCTGTGCTTTAGTTTGCATAGGGCTGATTTAGGATTAATGAACTTGATTAATCCTGTAGCTGCACAATGAGAACACAACTGACATTCTCCAGCTCATAGCTCCTGGCACCAGGAAAGGGTTAGTCTGAAGTCTGAAAAACTCTGAAATTTTGGATGACAGGTCCTTGGCACCAATTAATTAGCTCTAAAAATACTGTTCTCTTAGTCTGCAATATATGTTAACGCAGAACCATACAAAGGTTGCAACCCTTGTACAATCAAGTTATCTATGTGGAATAATATGAAGAGTAATGACAAAATACAGTTTATAGAGTATCATGTAGAATGAAACAAGGGTCTAACATGCTTTTATTCTTCTTCTGCCTTCAGGACAGTGAAATTCCAGAATCAGTGACCTGCCTATAATGCACTGGCAACACATAAAACAAATACAGTTGCTATTTTTGCAATAAGCAATTAGTGACTACTCATGGATCAGGAAAAGGGTGGTGCTAGAGCAGAACTGGTAGCACACCAATAAATTGAGCCATCAAAAAGTCAAAATTTCATGTTAAGCTTTGACCTTGATAATTTACATATTCCATTTCTAAATGAGAACATGAAAAAATACAACATAGTAAACTCTGTAAAGGCAACTTTATTTTTCTATAGTTTATTCAACCTGGACAAACTAAATCTGAAATCTCTTTAAGAAAATCTGGTTTTGGAGCAAGATTTCACCTGTCTGATTAAACTTTTATGACAGGGTCTGTGTTTTGTGACTTCCAATTTTTTTTATTCAATATTTATGCAATACAGAAAAACAGGAGAACCTTTCAAAGAGAAACAAACTTCATTCCCTAAAGCCTTGTTTTCCAAAAGTCTTATGTTTAAAATGCATAGCACTTTTTCATCTGTACAACAGGTACATGCTCATCTGAGACTGACAACGGAGGCATAGTAACAATTCTAAGATTCTTTATGTTCAGTTTGTAACACACACACACACACACACACACACACACACACACACAGAGATCAGTGTTTAAGTATTGGTCTGAATTTAAACTGGTTGGCCATTTTAATGTAAGCCTTTTATCTGATTTTTAAGATGCAAAGTAGAAGGTAGAAAGGAGTTAGTGCTGCCTAATCAGTGATGCTGATATTTGTGTTGATTTATGTCGATATCTGACATCAACAGCAAGTAGTGGAGCAAATATACATGGGGCAATCATGATCTATATCTTCTTAGTCAAGTGGTTTGTTCACAGGATCACAGAATCACAGGATGGTAGGCATTGGAAGGGACACTGGAGATCTTAAAATCCAACGCCCCTGCCAGAGCAGGATAATATACCATAATAAA